>JAQHUG010000128.1:1420544-1448051 GCA_028555095.1 Dicrostonyx torquatus | reverse complement strand
GTGAGCCCCACCAGAGTCTCTGCCACGTGAGCCCCACCAGAGTCTCCGCCACGAGAGCCTCACCACAGTCTCCGCCACGAGAGCCCCACCAGAGTCTCCGCCATGAGAGCCCCACCAGAGTCTCTGCCACGTGAGCCCCACCAGAGTCTCTGCCACGTGAGCCCCACCAGAGTCTCCACCACATGAGCTCCACCAGAGTCTTTGCCACGTGAGCCCCACCAGAGTCTCTGCCACATGAGCCCCACCAGAGTCTCCGCCATGAGAGCCCCACTAGAGTCCAAGCCACTGGGACTGCACAGTCTTGGGCTTCCAGTCTCTAAACCTGTCGGGGACCATCGCCCCAACATAGAAACTGGTGCTTTGCCCTAAGCGTGTTCTCGGAGGCGCATGGAAGAAACAGGCTTTCACACCATCATGGTTCAAAAGGCAGCTCAGGACTTCTCTCGTCCTTTACAGCATGACCTTGCATTTATTTTTTTTCCCAAGCTCTGTCCAAAACCTCAATTGCTCCTCCACCCTCAGGAATTCTCTATTCACATTCCTTTTTTGGGGACATCACACCTCTTAATCAATACACCTGTATATCTCACCAGCTTTGGAGCCAGCCACTTCTTCCTGGGCAATCTACATGTGAAAAGGAAGGCTGGAGCCAAGCCTGTAACTTTTGTCTTTCTAAGTTGCTAGCTTTTCAGCTAACAAACTGTTTTCAAGCATGGCCGTGTCATGCTGGTGGATGTCAGAGCCCACATAAACCTGAGTTAAACATTCTCTTTAAAAATAGTCAGCCTCAAGTGTTTTATTATAGCAACAGTAAATGAACTAGTTCACTTGTTTAGAGATACAGACTAAAAAACTTTATGAGCAAAATGACTTATTTTTTCAGACACAAAACAATATCAGAGGATCTACCATTCCAGTCAATATAGAGTAATAGGGGCTAGGTTTAAGTAAAACCTAAAAATCTGAACTATATGAAGTAGGTTTGATTTTTGGTTTTGGTTTTGGTGTTGGTTTTGTTTTTTTCTAACATGGTGACAGGTTTTCTCTGAGGAGTGCAGGAGGAAGGAGATGAGACCTTTGGCTGATACAAACGACTATGTTGAGAAAGCTGCCACATGGTGATACAGGAAAGACTTAACCCAGGAGGCTCTTCTAGCTAGGGTGAGAAAAAAAAATCTAAGAAAAGCGTCGTTACCAGAGCAGAGTGCCGAAAATCATAATAAGTACTAACAGTATTTCAGATGACCTTAATGCAGAGTGGTGAGAGTAGCTGTAGTAATATAAAAGATGATAAGATAGAATTTTCAGTTAAAGAGAAACGTTAATCATTATTAAAAGGGCTTGCCCATCATCAAGATGAAATAATTATATACGTATATACGTATGGTCCCTAGCACCAAAGTGTACAAAATCCACAAACAGATTACAGGTAGAAACAGATAATTCAGCAATGATAGGGAGAAGACTATCTCATCCCCAAACAGGAAAAATACATAGAAAATTAAAAAGTATATTAAAGACCAGAAAAACACTGTCAACCAACTTAGCATAGCATCCCAATCCCACCCAGTAACAACTGACCACACATTCATTTCAAGTGCGCACAGAACATGTTTCAAAAGATCATCTGGGCCATAAGAGAAGCATTCAGAAATTTAAACGTTTTCAATTAAATAGCATTTGCTCTCTGGACATTGGATTCTATATTAGAGATCAGAAAGACAAAACATTTCTAAATAACCCGTGAGGATTTAGAGAGCAGTTTTATCTGAGTGAAAATGTTTAAGGAGCAACTGAGCCAGGACTGGGAGGGAAATGTTTATCAAGCAAATGCCTATATTGGCAAAAAGGAAAGGTCTTGAATCAGTTGTTTTATTTCCTACTTTAAGAAATAGAAAAAATAAAAAATTAAATCCAGTGTAGGTAGACTAAAGAAAAAAGTAAAATTAAATTATAAATCAATTAGCTAGAAGATAGGGAAAGTAAAGGGGGAAAATTGATGATACCAAACCAAAGTTTGTTGATATCAAAAAGTTGCTAATCCTCTCAACAAAGTGAATAAGCACAAAGGGAAGAGGTGAACAACCGGCGTCCAGGAGGAGGAGGCGACACTGTCCCCAGACAGTAACATCTTACTGAGAGAACATAATGCCCAGCATTATATGTGTGACATGGACAATTCAGTGTAAATAAAACAAGTCTTTGAAAAACACAAAAGATCAGTATTTCCTGAAAAAAGAAATATGGCCCAGATAATCCTGTTTCTATCTAAAAAATTAAATTTGTAACTTAAAACATCCTGGGCCCAGACGACTCCACTGGTAAAATCTACAATATACTGATAGCAGAAACAATGACAACTGTATGTAAAGTCTTCTGGGAAGTTCAGGAAACAGGATATTTCTCAGCTTATTCTATGAGGCCAGTGATTCATGATAACAAAATTAGATTATTTCTTTATAAGAAAAAAATCCACAGAAAACAGAAATTATTATGGGATACAAGAAGATAATTAATGCTCAAATCCCCTAATTAACACCCAAGTCCCTTAGAGACCCATGCCTGTCATATTTTATTGCTATGATTTTTCAAATCTCCCATATCTAGTGTCACCTGAGTCCACTGAACCCAGGCTCCACACTTCACGTGAAGGGATTCTCCCAGAACACAAGCCTTGGCCCTCGTGGCCCCCCTCTTCTTCAGTTAGGGTCTAAACTCCATGATCTGGCATGCCAATGTCCTCCTTCCTTGAGCCAGACACTCAGGCCTACTTCTTGTCTCCTCAGACACAGAAGCCATGTGCACACCTGTGGTCTCTGAGTTCTGGTTGTCCATTTTCCCTGTTCCTGAAGTATTAATTTTGCCCCATTCACGCCACCTCATCCTCTTCTGATTGGACACAGTTTATTATTTTAGATACCAGTTCTTCCATGAACTCTCTCCTACCACCCTTCCTACAGCCTACTTCTGGGTCTGGTGCCTTCCAAGTGCTCCCAGAGATCATGGTGCTACCAATAGGCAGCATTTACTATAACCTACAACTGTATGCATATTATCTCACTAGTTTATTCATGGTGCTACCACATAGTTAACATTCACTATAACCTACAACTGTATGCATATTATCTCACTAGTTTATTCATGGTGCTACCATATAGTTAACATTCACTATAATCTACAACTGTATGCATATCATCTCACGAGATTATCACTTGCTTGAGGGGGAGGACCCTAGGTTGTTTATCATCTTCTCTCAAACACATAGAGCATTCTCTAAGATCCAAAGGATAACCAACAAGAACTTAACAACTGTATAATAAGCTCCACATATTAAACATTTATTTTATCCAGACATTGTCGTAAGGACTTTTTGTGCTTCTTCCAATGCCCACCCTAAGATTCTAGTCTTCTATTTATTGAACAATGGAGGAAACCAAGAAAGGAAAATGCTATAACTCATCTAACATCACAGCAGAAACTCTGTGCAGCCAAAATTCAAACTCAATGAGACTCTGGTCTAGGCTTATAGTCAGTAGTTTACAGATGGCTGGATAGATGGGTGTTGAGTGAATGGATGAATGATTTTAATGAATGGTTTTAAACAGCTCCTTACTTGTATCCATTCTATGTCAGTGCCTCTTCAGCATGCAGGGCATGTTGTACTAAGCAAAACAGACCCAAATCCATCCTAAAAGGGAGGACAGTCAACACATAAATATTTTGCTTGTACGTGTTGCGAATGAAGAAAGTAAAGTCAAAAGGAAAAGGAGGTCATCCCTTGTAAACAGGTTGGTCAGTGGAGGAATCACTGAGAAAATGTTTAAGTAAAAATCTGAAGGCGGAGGAGTGAACAAAATCCTCTCAAATATCATACAATGTCCCACAAGCGTGCATTTCACATAAATAACAAGCAGTTTGTATTATACTTACACTGAAAGATAAGCTGTATTTTGTTTGTTAAATTTAGCAATCCTATACTCATGGCAAAGCTTGCGTGTAGGTCAGACTAGGAATACTGCTTTTTAGTACTAATTTTGGTCCATTGAGTTTCTGTTTTTTTCTGAACATCCCTCAAAGATGAGTTTACAGGGCACTGGCCCATTAGCATGCAGCCACGGTGGCGTTCTCCTTGGCAGGGAGGGCACTTTGCTCCACATAGATGTCTCCCATAAGCAGGAAAGATAATTTTGTAGTTCTTGACAGATGGGTCTTGCCCATGAGGGAAGGCATTTAGGATGATTCATTCAAAATAGCACATCAACAGACTTTGAAAGAGCTATTAAAAATGGGGATGTGTTAGCTCTAATTTATGCTAAATAAAGTAAGTAAAACAAGAGGCTATTAGGAAGAGGATGCAAGGATACTTAACATTTGCAGACTTTGAAAGGCAGAAGAGGAGCACATAATTACTTGCTAGATTCTACCATTTTGCTTTTCAATAAAGAGCTAATAGCACAGTGAATTGAACCTAAACTGTTGTCCATGCTTGAACAAAACCAGATAATCAAACAAGTGGATGAATTTCCTCTTATGAGCCACAAACCACTTACCAATGATGCAGTCTCTAAATCAAGTCGTTTTAATAAAGGCATACCATAGTGATATGTCTTCCAACTGTTTTCCTTTTGACTGGTACTGTAGCAGAGTCCAGAATAAATGTCTAACATGCAAGAGGTCACGGGTCTGGTCCCCAGAACCATCATCAGCTGTCTTCCTTCAATCTGAGGGAAGCCATTCACGGACTTTAAAGCTGCTCCTTCAGCACCTAGGACTCCTCTAAGTCTCATTTCATAGCATTGCAATGACACCTCTTTTATAACATCTATTAACCACGTTGGTAATTATTTACATACTCTCAATCCTCCATTGTCATAGTTAGAGTTTTATTGCTGTGAAAAGACACCATGACCATGGCAACTCTTATAAAAGAAGAGTTTCATTTGGGCTTTCGTATATTCACAGGTTAGTTTCTTATCATCATGGCGGGAAGCATGGTGGCATGCAGGTAGACATGGTACAGAAAAGGTAGCTGAAGGCTCTATATCTGGATTGGCAGGCACCAGGAAGAGAGAGTGGCAGGCACCACTGGGCTTCTGAAACCCTAAAGCCCACTCCCAGTGACATGCTTCCTCTAACAAAGTCACCCCTCTCAATAGTGTCACTCCCTATGAGCCTGTGGGGGCCATTTTCATTCAAATTTAGACTGGAACCGTGGTATCTTGTTTATTAACTTGACACACCTGGGAAGAAAGACCTTTAAATGAAGAATTACATCCAAGAAATTGGCCTGTGGGCATGTCTATGAGGCATTTTCTTCATTGGCAATTGGTGTAGGAGAGCCCAGGCCAATGTGGGTGGTACTATCCTTAGGCAGATGGGATTGAGCTGTAGAAAAGTAACTAGATATAATCTGGGTAACCAGCCAGTAAACACTATTTCTCCATAATTTCTGTTCCCAGCTCCTGCCTTGAGTTCCTACCTTGACTTCCCTCATGATGGACTATATGCAACCTACAAGATGAAATAAACACTTTTCTTCCCAATCTTGCTTTAAACATGCCTATGAGTATTTTTGCCTGCATGTATGTGTGCGTACCAAGTATGTGGCAGGTGCCCGAAGAGGCCAGAAGAGGATATGAAGCCTGGAATCCTGGGAACTGGAACTATGGTTAGGTGCAAGCTGCCCTGTGGATGCTGGAAACCTAACTTGGGTCCATTGCAAGGAAAGCATGTGTTCATAACCACTTCACCATCTCTCTAGGCCCACTCCCCCAAACTTGCTTCTGGTCACGGTGTTTTTCACAGCAACAGAAAGCAAACTAGAACAGCGATCATGTTTATTTATCCATTATCTCTTTGGAATCTAGCATAAATTGAACAAAATAGATGGTGCTCATTAAACATGAGTTGAATTAATGACAAAGCCTTCAAGGGATTGTCAGGCTTTTCAAGATGAGCCCATTATGCAGTCTGATCTAACTGAAGGAAATCAGACTCATAGCAGAGTCAAGAAAAACGATAAATTTCAATTCTTTAGATAATAAATTTGTGCAGCACTTCTTTTATAAGAGAAGAGGTTAGGAACCACTTCAGCTTTTCAAACTGAAGTCTCGGGACTTGGCAGTTTATCTTCTAGGATCAAAGGAGTAAGAGGAGCCAATCTGTACGCAAAGCCCCAGACTTTTCCTTCTTGGCTATTGAGCCAACGACACAGAATCTGATAACAGAGATGATGCCCGATGGAATATACGAGCTGGGCTTTCATGAAAACCCATACACTTGTTTTGGTCCCAAACCCATCTGTTAAACTAAGATCAGACTCCGCAGTTGCTCTCATCTTTTCTATTTCTGTCTCCACGAACTGGTCCAGACTAGAGAGTTATTCCTTCTACAGGAATATTAATATTCTCACAGCTCACTAGGATTTCTCAGACTCAGCCATGTTAGTGTTATGGGTGGATTGATTCTTTTTATTGTATGATTAATTGTTTTTTGGTTTGATAGGGTCCCTGGCGGCTGTCTTATGCACTGTCAGATGTTGAGTAGCATTAGGGGGCTGTACCCACTCGATGGCAGCAGCACCCCTCGGTACCACTGTGACAAGTTTTCGTGTCTCTATGCATTGACAAGTGTCTCTTGAGAGTAGTCCTGCTTCAAATAATCATGGGCAACTTACTGACTGGCAAAGACATTTTCACCCCGCTTCTAAATGCTCATAGGGACTGTGTCATTTGATTATCAGAAAAATGCTAGGAGACAGGAATAGTTACTGTGCCCATTACAAAGTCAGGGAAAGACTGCTGCAGGTCACACAGACAGCCTGGAGAGAAACCAGGCTTGTCATCTCTGCTCTGTCCTTAAAGAAATACACAGATGGAAAGGGATGAAGTGGAATTTAATGAGCAGGAAGACAGGAGACACTGAATGTTAACGGACTAATACGAAAACTTTATGGTTGCTCTCCAGAGAAGGCCGGCTAGTGACAGCAAGGAATTCTTTCCAGGACTTTGTTCAAGAGGTAACACTAGGGCAGTCAAAGCCAGTCTGTCTCGTTTCTGCTGCAGCGCTTGCCAGCTATCCACAGACTGTGTGCTTCAGTGACTAAGAGAAATATGAGCAAGAAGGGGAAAGCCAAGTTTGAATTGTTGTTGTTATTCTTTGTTCTTTAATACTTAGATACAGTGAACCCACGATGGCGGATCTGTTGCCTGCCTGTCAGATTTCAGTCTAGGGTGTTGGACTTAACAACGCGGTGCCAAATTTTTGTGACTCTAAAAGTCTCTGATCCACCCTGGGCCTTCTGTGTCTAGAAAAGTCAGAGGAAGACCTCATCCAAACAAGAAGAAGCATGGAACCTCTAATATGAGGCCAGGCTACCTTCTGAGTGGTCCCCATCCATCTCTGGGACCGAAAGCTAATTTCAATAACGTTAGGCGACAGCTTAGATCTGGGAGTCTGGTGGGGCTAATGGAAAAATCACCATGAGAGCATCTCAGAAGGATGGTTATAAAAAGCTGGACCTGTGGGTTGCAGCTGTGGTGAGAGGGTTTGTCCCAGAAGAGAGGGAGACAGAGCTTCTGACAAAATAGCACTGGCAAACTTTCCACTCTGAATCAGAAGCTAAGACTTGAAAGCTATGAACACTAATAGGTATATGGCTTGGGAAAAACTGAGATATGTATAGGAATATCATCAAGATATCCAGACAAAAAAGATATCCATAAATGGTCAGTCATTCAGATGCAGGGGTAGCATTTCACAGTGTGCGAAAACCAGAGTGTAGAAAGGGAAATATCCAACCCCAGCTCTTTCTCGCCATCCCATCCCACTTGTGAGAGGGATAAGAGCTACGTGTGAAGTTCACCGTCCATAGAAAGCTGACAGCTAATTATAGGATCACAGAATACTTCCTCGCCCTCCATCACTTATTTAATAGTTTCTTTTACTTAGTATTTGTATCTCATGAAAAAAAAATTGCAAGACATTCTAAAAGGCAAAAAAAGCACATTTTGAAGAAACAAAGAAAGTAAAGTAGACTTAGATATTGCAGGAATGTTTGGATGGTCAAGGTAAATGATAAATGTCCCTAAATCTTTCATGAAAATGGCAGCTAACATTCAAGAATACATAGGCAGCGTAAGCAGAGAGCTAGGAATTCTGAAAAGGGAGAGAAAGGAATGCAGCTCTTTAAGAATAATGTAACATTGCTAGATGGTGGTGGCGCACATCTTTAATCCGGAGCACTCTGGAGGCAGAGGCAGGTGGATCTCTGAGTTTGAGCCCAGCCTGGTCTACAGAGTGAGTTCCAGGACAGCCATGGCTACAGTGAAACCTGATCTTGAGAAACAAAAATAAACAAATAAACAAAAATCCAAAACAAAAAGCACTGTAACAGAAATGGGGACCGTGTTCATGGCCACACTAAAACATCGTTCCCAACTAAGCAAAGAATATGACCTTGAGGATTTGTCAAAAACAACCTGAACTGAAAAGCACAGAAGAAAAAAAGACTAGAATCAAATAGGACAGAGCATACAAGAACTCTAGAATTAATAAAACAGGTATGTGCAATAAGAATGTTGGGAGAAGAAAGGGGAAAATGTCAAAGCAATGATTAGTAAAAGGCCTCCCAAACTGATATCAGATCATAAATGATAGGTTTAGAAATCTCAAAAAAATATCAGAGAGTAAATGCTCAAAAATGCATACATACAAACTATATTCAAACTGCAAAAAGTAAAAGATTAAAATGCGAACACACAAACAAACAAAGCAAAAAATAGGTCTGGAGAGATGAACCAGTAGTTAAGAGTGCTTGCTCCTCTTCCAAAGGGCTGTTGTTCCCTTCCTGGGGTCCACAACAGGCAACTCACAACCATTCGTAACCCCAGCTTCAGGGGCCAACATCCATTTCCCGGCCTCCTCCATCTGCACACATCTGAGATACACGTAAATAAAAATGAAAATAGAATATACAAGCGAATAGTTAGAAAAAAGCCCCCTAAGATGAAGAAGAAAGTAGAGTGAAGTGTCTCAAATGGTTCAGAGAAACCACTAACCGACAATTCTTACCCTGTGGAGTTATTCTTAAGTGGGAGGAAAAATAACTTCGTGGAGAAAGAAATTAAGGAATTTGTGACCAGTAGACCCATCTTGCAAAAAATATGTGAGATGCTTCACAGAATAGGAAACTTGGATTTACATAAAGACAGGGAGTCGGAGAGAAAGGGTTAAGGTGAAAGATCAAAATGTTTTTCATTTTAGGTTTTTTTCTATGTGAAAATTTTTTATTCAACATTTTATATGATATATTTTGATCATGTTTTCTCTTCCCAAATCCTCCCTACCTCACTATCCACCCAGATTCATGTACCTTCTCTCTCTCTCTCTCTCTCTCTCTCTCTCTCTCTCTCTCTCTCTCTCTCAAAAACAAAACAAAAGCAATCCCCCAAAAAAAACAAAAATCATAAACAAAAAACAGTAAGACAAAAAAAAAGTTCCAAAACAAACCAAAGATGAGATGAAAATCCCGGAAACCAGAAACAAAAACATGGAGTCTGTTATGTGCTAGCCAGCCTCTCCTGGACACTGGGTCTGCCCTGACATGTGGTTGATATACCCAGTGACACTCCATTGGAGAAAACCAATTTTCCCTTTCCGGGCAGGTAGCAATTGCTTCTTGATTAGGGGACAAGACTTTGCATCCTTTGTCCCTTGGCAGCACTAGGATTCCGTCCGGTCTGCCCCTGTACAGGTCGTGTGCCTGCTATCATAGCCTGTGAGTTCATATGTGCATCTGCCCTGTTGTGTCTGGAACACACTGTTTCCCTGGAGCCATCCACCACCTCTGACTCTTAAAACGTTTCTGCCTCCTCTTCCACATAGATCCAAGCCTTGAGATGAAGGATTTGATGACGACATCCCGTGAAGGACTGAGGCTCCAAAGCCTCTCACTCTGCGTATTGTTTAGTTGTAAGTCTCTGTTACTTGCCATCTATCCCAAGAAGAAGCTTCTCTAATGAGGGTGACACACTGGTCTATGAGTAAAACAATGCATCATTAGGAGTTGTTTTATTGTCTTGTTTTATTATTTATTATTATCCTTTAGCAGAATAATAGTAAATAGTAAATTTCCCCCTAAGCCTATGTCCTATCTAGTCTTGGGTTCTTGGTCAATTTGGCAGTGTAAGGTATGAGTTCCTCCCCATGGAGTGGACCTGAAATCCAATCAAAAAGCGGTTGGTTACTCCCAAAACATTTGTACTGGACTCATCTCCACCACATTCTGTCCCCTAAGGTGGTTATAAAGTTCTGCCCAGATTCAACGTTGACTCCAGCTCTTGATGGAAAATGGCAAAGTTCTGGGTATTAATGAAATAAAAAAATATCGTCATGATCAGTTTTGGAAAATCTACTTTATTGCACAAGCCAACCTAAAAGAAGTGTACAAAGACTATAAACAGATATCTCAAGCCAGTTGGGCTTACATGTTACATGTAGTAACACTCAATTACCATAGAAAGGCAAATTAGAATTATGAGGTCCTGGTAACACCTGCATAGTCAGCAAAATAAAAAATAATGCTGGGTGATAGTAAACATTATCAGATTTTGGAGAAAACCGTAAACATCATGCCTGTATAGTGAACTGCAATTTATGGGAAGGCAATATAGAATAACTGAGTGAAACTCTATGTGCATGCCTACAACCCAGCATTTTCATCACAATATCTATAATAAAAAACTTCTACTAGGTGCCCAAGGAGGGTGTCCATTCAATACTGTTACATACTATGAAGAAAATGTGAATAGGGAAATTCCCACCAATAAATGACTAAATTGACAGAGATCAACGTAAGCAAATATTAAAATTCTATAGAGCATCTTAATACAAACAAACCTGAAGAAGAGTGAAGGAGGAGAGAAGGAGGAGGAATGGGGGGGTCCAGTGTGACATAATCTTTACACTGAGAGCACAGAGAAGAGAACTCACACGGTGGAGTGAATTTGAGTCAGGAACCAAGGAGAAAGATGACAGTTGAAGTTGATTTCTAGAATAAAACATGCCTGGGAAAGCCTGCTATGAAGCTACCTTGAATGGCTCTTCTAGATGAATCTTAAGAGGCCACGATGCAGCCAGGTGAGTTCTTCTGGTGACTTCATAATTTCAGGATGTGTTTAACTCCGATTCTTAGTCTGCAAGCAACAGAAGTCAACTGAGAGACAGAAATGAACTGTATCACATTGTGATGTGTGTCAGGAAACTTCAGGGGTCGTAAGGAAGGGTTCACAAACCACTTTGGGAAGTGATCAGTCCCTGTACGTCAAGGGACCCAAGGAGTAGCAACTGGAAAGAGCGGAGGCCAACGGCTTCTCCTTCCTTCCTCACTCATCAGTTAGGGTTTCAGGCAAGAGCTGTCCAGTAGACTCAGAGGGCAGCAGATCGTTGTCTTAATAAACAGTCCCACCAGCTTGTTATTGGGTGGAGAAAAGCAATTCCCTAAAAACAACGCAGGGCTCTGTTGTGAAGAGACAGAATGTGTGGTGGACAGTTAGACAGCATCAGTGTTCTCCTTTGCACAGGCTGAGTGGAAAGAATCAGAAGAGGCTATGGAAAGAGGAGAAGGATGTGGGAGCAACACAGGCTAAGGATGCAAGTTCCGGTGGGGCTTCATTCTAACTGCGTTCATTACCTTGCTCAGGTTTCTTAACCACGCAGATGGATAATCGCCTTTCAGGACTTGGCTCTCTCTAGAAAAAACTGGCTATTCTATTGCGCTGTTGCCTGGCTCGCAGCAGATGATCTGGTGTGAGCATACAAATGGCTGGAGAGCATGGAGACAGGCAGAAAAGACTCGGTTGCATGAGCCTTCACCAGGGAGACTTGTAGAAATGTTTGAAAGCGAATCTCTTGGAGGGCCACTTACAGGGCAACACTCTGGGGAGATCGTCTGTGGGTGTGCGATGGAGCAAGTGAAGCATCTCTCTGGAACTTGCTTTCCAGCATAAGCCCTTGGAACTTCCTGTAGCAGAGCCTCCATCAGCATCTCTGCACCCAGATACAATCTCCAACTTTCTTTGGTTGTCCTTATAAATAATGGATAGTTAGCTATAAAAAGCGAGATTTAACTTTAATGTTTAAAATTAAACCTACTCATTTAACAGTGCTCCCAAATGACACCCATTGTCCTTGACGCCTTCTCTCTCTCCTGCCTGCTCAGTGCAAAGGGATCTGTTTCTGTGAGGCTTGGGCTAAGTCAGACACAATGTACTCTTCTTGGGACCAGAGATAAGTCGATCAACCAGCGGCAGCCCCTTGGTAGATAAGCATTTCTAGAGTTCCGGGGCTGCTAGTTTTAAATGTGCATGGCCCCAGGATTAACAGGTCAACTGGCTAATCCACCGTGACAGGTATGTCCCCACGGCCCTGGCGTTTGTTATCTCTTCCACCCTTACTTCGAAGAAGCATTAGCTAAAGTGCCCATTTATTATGTTGTCACTTGGTAGATGCGTTACACCCCAGAGTTACTCTTTGTTTCAAGTGGGAGGAATGGGAGAGGCATAAAATAACGTGAATGTTCTGGGCAGATATTAGGGGTTCATATCCAAAGGAGGCATCCAAAAAGGCATGAAGAGTCAGCAGTCATAAGCCAGGGGTAGGCATTTAGGGTGGGAGGAGGGACAAAGACAAGGGAATTTCTTGCCCTGAGAATTTTGGTGCACATATCATTGGATTAACTTCGGATTTCTGATGGTAGTTTTTATGTTGATAAAATTTTACAGAAGCAAAGCTTTCTAAAAATTCCCTAAGAAATTACCTCACCATGTATCCTGGAAAACTTCGAATAAAATGATACTTTGAGGAGTTTAAGATAACTTGTACAACTGAGTTTGACATAAGTTTCTTCTTTTCTGAGTAGCATTTTGCTTATTCTGAATGTCCCCACAACTTCTAAAATAGGAATTAAAACCAGCCACAGCCAGAAACATGGACTCATTTGTACAGCAGACTATACAAACACAATGAAAAATGGTAAATAAAATGTTGACTGACACATGGCTGGAGGAGGAACAGTATCAGAATAAAGTAGGGGCCCTTCGAGAAGTAAAAAATCATCACTATGTCCCATGATGCATAGGCTTAAGGATTTAGGGAAAAAAGTCTAAAGGGATAGATTACCATCCCTCCCAGATGGTTCCGAGCCATCGTCGAAGCTTGCCATGTTGTTGTAGAGACAGAGCTTAACACCATGAGAAAATCTTTGTATATTATATTTGTAGTATAATAAAATTTCAATTTCATAAGACAGAAAAATGCATAAAGTGCTTGGACTGTAGAGTGGAAAATGAGAGACACCCATTGCTAACATTAGAGTCTTAATGCATACGAGAATATGGGGTTTTAATTTCCTTTCTGCCCATGTCTTAGCTCTCCAAACTACTATAATGGAAATACGTTGCGATTATATCTCGAAGAAGTCTTTCTTTTCCTGACAGTGTTGTATTGGTATGGATCCCAAGGAAGGCCTAACTCACAGTGGCTTGTACAGAAAAAGTGTAAACAGGGCCAGGAAGAGTGTGACCTAGAGACCATGGAACAGAGAAGAGAAAGAATCCTGCAGAGTCAGAGCTAGCCAGGGTGAGAGAGGGGCCTTCCAGATGAGGCCAGAAGACAATCTCTAGCCCCAATGAGTTACATGTGAGATAAGTAAGTACGCCAAATGTCTTTTTTTTTTTTTTTTTTTGGTTTTTCGAGACAGGGTTTCTCTGTGGCTTTGGAGCCTGTCCTGGAACTAGCTCTTGTAGACCAGGCTGGCCTGGAACTCACAGAGATCCTCCTGCCTCTGCCTCCCGAGTGCTGGGATTAAAGGCGTGCGCCACCACTACCCGGCACCAAATGTCAATTTTGAAACTTCAGTATTTGAAGAAAGTATCTCAAAAGAAGAAGGGCAGACCATGAGCTTCAGTAGGATCTCCTGCTGTGTGTTTCCTGGGAGAGCGCTGCAGGTTCCCCAGGAGGAGCTGAACTCTTCTCCACCCTTAGCAGAGCAGGGCACAGCAAGGACTCTCTGGCTCCCTGTCCTGATGCCAGCTCTGTGTCATGGGTTGGAGAAAGAGGAAGTGTGGACACACCCCCTTCCCTTTTGCTCTCAGGTTGCAGCAAGAGATTGCTTCTGACTGGAGAAATGGTGTCCTCAGCTTTCAGCAGTTGGCCCAGAGGAGCCGAACTCTGTGGTGGAAACATGGGAGACACGAGGAATGGAATCCTCTGCAGGGGAGGGCTCTCTGGGAAGTGGGGTTCTAGACCATGAGATGGCTCATGGTGAAGGGCGAAGTGCAGGGTTTTCTGATCATGCCTTGACCAGCTGTATTGAGACGAGATGATTATGAGTTGATACGGTGGAAATGATAATTTCTCCAAATGCGGTTTCTAAAATGCAGTGGTCAAATAGATGACAATATTCAGAGTGCAGAGGCACTTTGAACATTTTATCTTGCTGTGATAGCTAGCACAGCCTCCTTCTGAGGCATTTATAGTCAATGACAAGCATTTCGCTCAGCTATTGGAAAACGCTAGATCAGCGTTTGCTTGCAAATCAAAAGCGTTGCATTCACCTGAACTCTTGTTTGGAAAACTAACAGAACTTAGGTAGTCTCCCCCAGTGACCTGAGCCCTTCCGCGTCAATTATTAATCAAGAAAATGGCCCACAGATGGAACTACAGCAATTCTATGGAGGCAGTTTTTTAGTTGAGGGCTCCCTCTTTCTAGGGGACCCTAGATTGTGACAAGCTGACAAAAACCTTGACTATGAGTGAAGATTCATTTTTTTATTGACTGCATCTATATGTTTTCCAAAGTGAGTGTTTCTTGTTAAATAAATGAGGGCCAATCTAAAGCACAGGCTCAGCGGGCCCTGTGTCCTTGAGTACTTGGCCTATGACAAGAGGTCTCTGAGCATGCTCCTCTTTCACCATGCCACCCCTGTGAGAGGAAGCCTGAGTCTACTCTCCACCATGTCTCTCATAGAAACATGCAGGAGGAGACTCTTGATCACAACAGTTGACTCCAGGGACCAGTCCCTGCTCTGTGTCAGTGTTTGTATGAATAAGTAGGAAAGGTTTGGAGGGTTTCCATGAGTTCCTTTCGCTAGGGCTATCCTGTTTGGAAGGTGACGTATAACAATCTTGAGGAACTCTGTTAAAGGGGGCAGCCATGCCTTCCTGGTAGCTTAATAAGAACAGATTGTTTGGGGTGGAGGGATGAAGAGATGGTTCAGCAATCAAGAGCTCTTGTTGCTCTAGCAGAGGACCTGGATTTGGCTCTAAACATTTACATGGTAGCTTGCCTCCATCCATACTACAGTTTCAGGGCATCTGACGCTCTCTTCAGAACTTCAAGGGCACCAGGCATGCATATGGTGTACATATGTACATTGTGAACACTCATGCTCATAAGCTAAAACAAAGAAATACAACAATGACAATAATAATAACAATAACAAGAAGAAGAAGAAAAGGAGGAAGAGGAGGAAGAAGACCCGGCTTTTCCATGGACTTTGTCCCTCTATTTTTAGAAGGTGATTATGATAGGGATATTTCCCCTATCCTATTGGCTGTGAGGCTGGGAACCGAATCAAGAACTTTACATGTTGTTATCTCGTACTCTCAGGACAGTTCCATAAGATGGCTGTCATCAACATGCTAGTTTCACAGCTGAGGAAGGGGCTCAAAGGTGGTTAGTAGCTCTCCACAGCCATACACTAAGTGGTAGAGCTAAGGATGGGAACTAGGTCCCTGAGAACTGAGCCAGCACTCAATTCCGTACACACGCTCCCTTCTCATTTGCCAAGGACAATATAACTCTCCTATCCCACGGAGACGGCCAGAGGCAGGAGAGAGGGAGCTTCACGCTGCTGAGCACATGCATCTCCCCCAGTTCGGCTGCTGTCGTTCATGCAGCAAAGTCATGGGCCATCACGCTGGCTCCTAGGGAGCCAGGCAGATCCTGGTTGAGCATGTTATTTCTCAGAGAGGATGGTGCTCTAGTTTGCCCAGTGAACCATGGCTAATATTTATGGCCCTTCTCTCTGGGGTGTATCACTAAAGAGCAGAAAAGCCAAGTCCCATTCTCCCAGAATTCTCTCAAGAATGCTCAGCATCTCTCTCACTGAATAGACCCTCACATCAGAGGCAGAGAGACTGGCGTCCAATATAATCAGACACCTGAGGCCAGGCCAGTGCCCATGCTAACCACTAATGACCCTTCACAGCGAGTCCCTTGTGAATTCAGTCCTCCCAGACCAGATAACCACATTGGAGAGTTCTTAGAATCTATGGGTGCTGAGGTAAAGGGACAAAGCACCTGGAGCCACACCCTTCACATGCTAGCACTGCCTCTTCTCCGAAGACCGCCTTCCCTGGCTCCATGATTCTTTCTCATGTCCAATATCAGTTGATTGTGCCATTTCCAGGTAATCTGACAAAGGAAGGCATTGTGTTGTGATAGTGATGGGATAAACCTAATGAAACCTTGTGTTTTTACAAAACTCTTTCCATCTCTAGCTTCTGCGCAGAGAGCAATATCTGCATGCAGACGTCATGCCTTCAGCTGTTCTCATATTCTAGGAGAGATGTGCCTGGACCCCCGAGGGAATATCCTCAACTCTGTGGGCGTGCAGAAGCAGAAACCTAGCCCCCGCCTGTAGTCAGCATGTACCTGGGAACACACACCCATGTAGTAAGTGAAAAGTTCCGTGAACTGTACCCACAAATTGTCTACCACATGTTTAAATGGAACCAACAAACTAACTCTTTTTTGATTCTCCCTATGCCGGATATTTATATCTGTATGTGGTTTTCTTTTCTCTCCATGTAAGTAAACTCTGCACATTTGTTTTTAAAAAACTTTAAATTTACCATAAACAAAACTTTCCAGAAAGACATGATCGAAACCAAAGACATACTTTAATTTCTGGTTAGATCCATGTGTACCTAAAGACAAAGAGAAATGGTAAGTTGGCATAATTGTCACGGTAACTCAGATAAAACAGACCTAATTCTGTTCTGAAAGGGACTAGAATTTTTCTTAGGGTAAGAATTTTCCAGATTGGCATTAAGCTTCTTTCTCACTCTCTACTATGTCTTCACAAGTTATTTTCAAAAGGGATTGGTTGTTTTCTTCTCTGGGAGGTGGATGCCATGGGAGGGTGCAGAGGAGGAGGAGGAGGAGAAAAACAACTGATTTCGTCCCCACAGCTGGGACCGCATCCAGCTGCAGTCCCCACGCAGGCTTTGTTTCTATCTTTTAAACCATTCCAGATCTTCACCTTGGCCTGGCAATTCGATAAACTGAGACAAATGAGCCGCTTGGCCCCATGGTGCTTTCATCACACAGGCCACGAAACAAACTGCAAACGCCGTCTCGTCCAACAATAACCACATGGCAGAAGGGAAGGCCTTCCATTCCCCCGCGTTGGCCGGCCCGGTGATTGAACTGTCTTCCCTTGGAAGCACACAGCTCCTCTCGATCACTAGCCATTCAGTGCAGAAATGGGGTTTTAAGCTTGGCACAGCCTCTCAAGAGCCTGCCTCATTCAGGGACCACAGTTCCTTCTATAAGCACCATTATTGGCGCAATCATTCTTTCAAATGGACCCCTGGAGGTTTGTGCCTTCCCTGGATGCTGTGCGTTTTCCCTGATGGGCTTTAAAAATAAACGACAGAAAGTTCCCAAGGTTAAGCAATACTCGGAGTTGGCAGTATTGTCAAAAAGAGCCAAACATCATAGACAGAAAGCAGAATGGGGCAGCCAAGAGGGACATGGGAACCAGAAAGCATTATTAATTATTACAATTCAATTTCAGATGACAGAATATTCTGGAGCTACCCAGTAGTGAATTGCTGGGTGGCACCAAGCATCATACTTAAAAATGATTAAAACAATAAATTTATATAATACATATTTTATCATAACCAAAAAAAAAGTAGATAAAGGGAAAAGAAAGAATGTCAAGTCCCCCGAGCATGGGTCACCACTATGTGACACTTTATAATGGTTCCTACTGTCAAAGCATGTGTCATCAGACTGTCCCTGCTCAGTGGCTGCTGGGACCACTTTTTAAAACTCAAGTCAGGAACACAGAGTTGAGAGCCTGAAGCCGTGTGAAGTCTAACTGAAGACGAGAGGCGATCTGGAGAGTGGTCAGCTGCTTCAGCAGGAAGTGAGATCTTTGCCAGAATCCAGCCCCGGGACCCGGGGCCTTCAGGCTGTCTTGAAATGTACTTGGAGAGCTGGGAGTCTCCCTAGACCTTCAGGTCTTCCCCCATGACCCGGGGATACCTTGCCTCCAGTGCTTTCTCAGGCTATCTACCTATTGGCTGTATCCGTATGCAATGACCCGGTTAGTAGACCCTGAACCATATAGTCAAAGAATCACATAAAAACACCCTCAAGTGAGAAGTGATGTGGAGCATTTTATTTATTTCCTAAACATGTGCTGGCTTTACTGTTTTCTTTTTAGTGATCTACAAAACCACTCATCAGGATATTCTAGCAAAGAGATGGAGCTGACAAGGAGGAAAATAGAGGTCTTTACAAAGATACCCCAAAATACCTCAGAACAAATATTCTTTAGAACAATCCCTTTTTTAAAAAAAATACTATTATATTTCATGCAAGCCCTGAGGATCTGTGCTCAGCGCAGTGCGTGCTCCAAAAGGAAGACAAAGGAAGATGGAGCTGTGGATACAGAGAGGAGACCGCTGCTAACGCTGCTCCCACCTTCTGCTAGGGCATTAGTCCCACAGTTAACCGATGCTGGTACCTGCACCTGCTCATCGCAATCTCACTTAATGAATGCGACCTGTGGGGAGCAGCTGCCGCTCAGAATCCTTTCTGCATGGCAAGTCGGGAGAACACCGCTTTCAAACTATTAATTTTAAAACCTAAAAATTGCCGCGAGCGGATTTGGAGCAGGAATATCCTGAGAGACACAATAGATGAAGGGAGGTTTTGTTAAAGATTCTGAGAATCTCGGAAAGATTCGGGATCCACGGGACAATAGAATTGACAGTGTTCTCGGCCATCAGACTGTATACATGAAAGACACCTGAATGTGAGCATGCACCAAAAAAATTGGTATTTGGGGTTTGCACTTGTTAATATTCAAGCCTCTAACTTTTAATTTTCCAACCCCTGAGCCACAGTTCCAAAGGTTTTCTCCTTCTGCCCTTCCATGCATAGGACTTTCTCATGCTAACTCACCTGGGTCCTGCAAACTTGCTCCCCTGCTGTCCTGTGCGTCAGCAAACAATGCTTGGCCTTTGGTTTACAGCGCCCTTCCTCTCATTACACTCAAAATTACAGTAGCTAAGAGAAAAAAAGCCCTCTCAGTGAACACTTGAGAAGAATTAAGTGAGCTCCTAACTGGAACTTGCTTTGTTCTTTGATCTTTTATCCTAGGCTGGCCGTGAAGTCACCATTTAGCTGACAGTGACTCTAAACCCATAATCATCCCACCTTCATCTCCCTGTGCTGCTATCCCTAGCTTTAGCTTTGACAGGAACTTTAAATAAAAGAGGTCCTTTTAAGTAACTAAGTCTGTCTTCCCAAGGAAGCCACATCTGCCAGTCTTGGTGAGAAAAGAAAAAAAGTCATTTATTTCATGAATGGGTTAATACCTCACTTGCCTCTGAAGTCCTCCTGTGCTCAAAGAAAATAGATGGACTTTCTTTAAAGAAAGAAATGAGATGACAATTTAGATGGTGTCATTGGCTGACCTCCAGGTGAGATCAAGAATTGATTACCAAACATTATTTGATAGGTGCACAACGAGTGGCCGGGAAAGAAAGAAAATCAAATGAAAAGCCCTAATCGTGTCTTGCCCTGGCCAAGATGAAGTGGAGAAGAGCGGAGAGCGCACAGCTGGCCTCACGCAGGGCCTGTGCCATCTTTCAGTTTTCATTAAGCAGCTGAGCGAGATAAGGAACACCCAGAGATCTTTAAAAATATATATTCTGAAGCGCATCTATGGGGGCAGCTGTGCCCTGCAGAAAGCCAGTTCGCAGTGAGCAGACGCTTCACCTGCACGCAGTTTTCTCAAATCCCTGTCTTCCAATCGCCGTCTTTAGTCTTGTTCATGCTTTCGGAGCTTTTGTGGTTTGGGCTATTTTAACTTCTCAGTCTCAGTTCTGTCTTTAGGGCCGTAAGGTCCACTTAGACCTGAACCTCTTTTTAGAGTAAGCTCTGAACCACTTGAGGTGAAAAATGACCCCAAAGCACCAGGGCATTTTGTTACCTTAAAAAGTTTTCTAGGCTAAAGAGAGCAAAAAGAAGTGCTAAAGCAGAAGTGGTGGTACTCGTTTGTATATGTACTGCTGCACGTGTGCATGCGTTCATGTGTGCATGTATGTGTGTGTGCATGTGTTCGCGTGTGTGCAGGCATTCACATGTGGATGTGTGCATGCATGTGTGTGTGCATGTGTTCACGTGTGTACAGGCATTCACATGTGGATGTGTTCATGTGTGCATGCATGTGTGCATGTGTTCGAGTGTGCATGTGTTAGTGTATGCATGTGTGTGTGTATGTGTGCATGCGTGTGTGTGTGTTGGGTTTGTATTTATGGGTGTGAGCAAGAACAAGTGTATAAAAGACCATTCCAAATATTCATCCTCTAACAATACCTGGCTCTAGGATCTTCCAATTACTTCTAAAACTATACATAGGAAGGGTGGTGATTCAGACTAAGATGAAGAGGACAAAGCTTGCTATCCGTCACAGGGACCTTAAACACAAGTCATCTCGTGATGTGTTCATAGCTGACCTGTGACCTTGAGCCAGAGTTTTTGTCTGAGCTTTAGCCTAAGTTTCCTGAGCTGTTAGTTGCCATTTTTAAATGCCTGGTCTTTATCATCTCTGTCTTGAACACTTGTTTTTGTTGTTGCTACTGATGTTGTTTCTTTTAATTTTTTTTTTTTTTTTTACTTTTTGAGATCATAATTATAGCACTTCCCCCTTCCTTTCCTTTCCTCCTTCCAAACCTCCTATACACCCCCCTTTGCTCTCTTTCAAATCTATGGCCAATCCCTCGATATATATATATATACTTCTAAATTCATAAGTACAGCCTGCTCAGTCGGTATAATGTTACCTGTCTGTTTTGTTTTCAGGGCTGAGCACTTGGTATTGGATAAGCAGTTAGTGTGCTCTTTCCTGGGGAAGTCGATTTCTCCCCCTCTCAGCACTCCTTAGTAGGGTTGAGGCCTCGGGAGTGTCCTCCTTTGTCTGTTGCTGTTGTCCTTGGTCAGCTCTTGTTTATGCAGTCATGTTGGTGAGACTCTGTGTGTGTAGCTTCTGCCATTCCTAGGAGACACGATTTCAAGGCAAACTCCCTGATGCTCTGGCTCTCACAATCTTCCCACATACTCCTCTTCCTCAGTGATGGTTCATTGAGCCTTAGGTTTAAAAATTGAGGTACTAGACTGATGTAGGCTCCCCCCTGTATGCTGTGAATCCCATTGGTGAATAAAGAAACTGTTTTGAGCCATAGCAGAGCAGGGCAGAACAGGTGGGCAGGGAAAACTAAACTGAATGCTGGGAGAAGGAAGACGGAGTTTAGAGAAGCCTTGGAGCTGCCCTGAGACAGATGCTGAAACTTGTCGGTTGGCCACAACTGCGTGGTGATACACAGATTAATGGAAATAGGTTAAATTAAGATATAAAAGCTAACCAATAAGAAGTTAGAGCTAATAGACCAAGCAGTGATTTAATTAATACAGTTTTTGTGTGGTTATTTCAAGAGTCTGGGCAGCAGGGAAACAAACAAGCTGCCTCCTACAACACTGGACTCCATAACTCTGTGTTCTGATTGGTTACTGATTTTTTTTGTTCGTTTTTTGTTTTTGTTGTTTTTGTTTTTCCAGACAGCATTTCTCAGTGTGGCTTTAGAACCTGTCCTGGCACTTGCTCTGTAGAACAGGCTGGTCTCAAACTTACAGAGATCCACCTACTCTGCCACCCAAGTGCTGGGATTAAAGGTGTGTGTCACCACTGCCTGGCCTGGTGTTTCTTAAAAATTTAAAACTGTTGTTAAAATATACTCATATTATTTCCTCCTTCCCTATCTAATCTCTCCCATGTCCTATCTCTTAATCCATTCATATATATATATATATGGCTTCTTTCTTCACCTACAGTCCAGAAGTTCATGAGTTTATATATGAAGCAACTAGAAAATTTTAATGAGAGCCTTTGAACCCAATCAGTGCTCAGGTTGAACAATCTGGCTATTTGGGTTTGGGGGGGGTCTACACCAAACCATGTTGGTGGTGGAAACAGGTATAACAATCCCCTCTGAATATGGCTCCTAGGACTGGGCTCAGAGAATGTGGCTTAGGGGTGGGCCAAGAGTCTACTCCTAAATAGTGCCAGATCTGGGTTTCCTGCTCCTCAGAGGATTCTGGACACTCCCAGCCTTCAGATGGCTTCCTTACAGTAATATATTCTTGGCTAATGAAATTCAGTTGTTCCCAGTCAACCTCTCTCTAGGTCTCCAGGAAAACTTGAATTTGGAATATATTTGATTTTATGTATTTATGTTGATAGAACTATTAAAATTAATTTCTGGAAAAGTATGTATTGTTGCTTACATTCATTAAGATTAAAAGTTCCTTAAAACTATAACTTGTAGCTTCATATATATATATATGAAAGATTTAATTCACTTAATAAATGACATTAGCTGGGTAGTGGTGGCACATGCCTTTAATTCCAGCACTTGGGAAGCAGAGACAAGTGGATCTCTGTGAGTTCAAGGCTAACCTGGTCTACATAGAGAGTTCCAGGATAACCAGGGTTACACAGGGAAAAAATTATATTAGTGAATCTGTGATTCTTATTAGAACAAAGTAATCACTGAATTTCACACAAGTCACCTTATAAGCAAACCGAAGTACTTCAGTACCCTGTTAGCCCTGAGTGGCAACTTTCTGGCATTCCAGCAAATCCGGACAGGGTGCTATTCCTCGGGTTCGCACACCATTCCCCATTTAGAAGACCGCATCAGTCACCTGGGTGCCTGATAAAAATTCAGATCCCTAGACCTACAGATCTGAGGCTGCAGGATCTCCACACACAGGACACATGATATTCAAGAGGACCTCAGGGCCGGCCCATTATCGATGGTGTAGCAGATGCCAGGGGCCTCCAACCAGACCAGCGATGACTCCAACGACCCTTGGCCATAAACACTTGCAAGTGGGATGAAGGGACTAAGGGCAAACCCACTCTTCCTGTCACACAACCTGCTTCCACGACGAGATATTCCTCTCTCTCTCTCTCTCTCTCTCTCTCTCTCTCTCTCTCTCTGCTTGGTTTGGTTTTTTTTGGTCTTTCTTTTAAAATTTGTTTTGTTTTGGGGGGAGGATGCAAGGGGTGGGGAGAAGTAGTTCGTCATTTGGAACACTGTAGAGGCCTCTGCTGTGAGTAACGTTTCTTCCACATTTACGTGCTTCCCAGACTCTATGTCAGGCTGCATTACTGTGTGAGCTGTGCCGTTCTCATTAGGGGAGTTAGGAATCGCCACCGCTGCACCATGACCTCCACCAAGGCCCACAGAAAGACATAGTTTCATGAGTAAAGAAGAAAAAAACACCTTGGAAAAATAAAATGTAAGTTATACTTTTTTAAAAAATCAGATTATCAAGCCTGCTCTCAGATCTATTGAATGAGAATACCCTGAGAACCTGCATTAGTGATGTGTTCCCTAGAGACTTCTTACATGTGGGTCAGCTTAAGCATTATTGAGACACAATGCAATCCCCTGACACCAAACACTGTGTGAGTCTATGCATTTAAATTAATAGACTTTCTATTTGAAAAGAACTGTGTATGTTTCTACTGGCCCTCAGCACCAGTACATAATTTCCTTCCCAATGGAAAACAGGGTTATTTTTTTCTCTCCATGTTTCAACATTCTAGAAATATTATATACCAACTTGGATAATATAATTTGTTACCTCATAAAGGCATAATAGAAAATGCACTGAGTTGAGGGTAAAGAGAGGGGAATGCATCCCAGCCCTGGGCTGACTTACTAGCTCTACAGTTGTTGCAAATATCTTTTTAACATTGGTTTCAGAAAATGTCTTATTCCTTAGGAAAATGGAACAGGAACTGAGCGCTCCCAGTTTGCAGAGAATTATGGAGTCAGGGGTTAAAGCAGTGACCCAGAAGCAGATTGGATCCACGTTCTGGATCAACTGTGGCCCAGCAGGAGTAAACTAAACCCATGTCCCAACTCTGTCTACGTCAGCCTCCTTGTTGGTAACTGAGCCACCCCCACCACAGAGAGACTTGGAGTGCAGGGACTGAGTTCACATGTCTGAACTGCACAGAACAAGGCCTGGGACCTCATGTCGGGGAAATTAAAGCAAGACTCCAAGCATGACAAGTGTCCTATAAAAGTCTAACCAAATATAAGGAGTCAAGAAAAACTGTTCTTAATAACCCCACTCAAAAGCCCCCAAAAGGCACAGAGCTCTTGGAAAGTCTCTGAAGTCACAACAGAGCGCTTTGGAGTCCATTCTCCGAGTCATCAATTATCCTTTCTGCTGTCATAATTAATTCCTATTGTTACATTTAATAATGACCAGCAGCATCATCTTGGGGATTGTTGTTTTATTCTATTAAGCTATTTCACTACTCTCAAACAGGCTAAGCGAGTGTATGTAATTGACTTGTGAAAATTATTCAATTTGCCAAAGAAAATCATCCAACCTGTAAGAGAACTGGGTCACAGAAAAGCCACGCTAACTGAATCATGAGGCTTCACACTTCCTTTCCTCTCTTACGGAGCTCTTTATATATAAATCAGCTGAAGAGACAAGAAGGACGTAATTCAATTTCCTCTGGAATTTGGAGGCTGCCTCATTTATAAAGACGCCCTCACATTTTCCAAAGCAGAATCACGACACCTAGACCCTCGTGTCACTGAAGACTCTGAGAGGCTGGAGACAGAGGGCCCCAGAGATGAGCAAGCAGCCAAGGGGCAGTGTCTGCTCATCTGGGCAGGCCTGGGCTGGAGACAGTCTTATACCAGCAGGGACCATGATGGTCTGGTTCTGTGCCTTTATCCCATCTCCTCCTCCAGCAACAGAAGAAATGGAGGCTTGGGAGAAAGTTTTCTAGTGATAGAGAGAGAGAGAGAGAAAAGAAAACTCTATTTCTGGTTTATGTAACTTAGAAAATGTTAACATGGTCAAAAATTTATGACATTATCAGCATTATAGTACTCAGGACAAACCTGTGGGGTAGATACAATTTTCTACACTCTATATAACATTCACAACACAAAATATATACAGACTAGAAAAAGACAGCATGTGTCCAAAAAAATAAAGGAAGGAAGAAAGGAAAGAAAGGAAGGAAGGAAAAAAAGAAGAAAGTTGAAAAGGGAAAAAGAACACTATAAAATTGTCCCTTAATGTGTAATTTGTATTGTTGTTGTTTGAACCAACTGCCTTAAACAAATAGCTGCTATACATAATTTTAATCCTTAAATATATATTCAAGGATCTAATGAGTCCATAAAGAAGATGACCACTCAGCTCTTTTCTCATGTATATGTGTGTATGATGTGCATGTGTGTTGGGGTGTGCACATGTACAGGGCATATATGTGTGGTGTGTGTGTGTGTGTGTGTGTGTGTGTGTGTGTGTGTGTGCAGAGCCTGAGACTGACACTGCGAGTCACTCTCCACCTTATTCAGTGAAGGCATGTTCTCTCAGTTGTACCCAGAGATGGTCAGCTGTGTAGCCAGCTTGCTCCAGAGAGCCTCTGTATCCTCTTTCTGAGAATTAGAACCACAGGGACCTGCCACACCACTGGTGTGGATTCTGGAGATCTAGACCCTGACCTTCACACTTGCATATCAAGCACCTCAACCACTAACACACACCACACACACACACACACACACACACACACACACACACCACACAAGCCCCACAGGTCAGTTTTTGATGTCTATTTGTTCAGCTTCATGGGACAGTGGCAGAAGTTTGTCCTTTTAGCCCCTCTCTTGGCAAGAAGCCAAAGCTACTTTGGCATCTGTTTTCTTTTTTAGGCAAGATGCTTTTGGAAGGTCCCCAAATTACCAAATGGCTGAAAAATAACACTTCTTTCTGCAAACCCAGAGTCCTCTATTACCTGCTTGTCAGGTTTCAGGTAATGGGCAGAGAGACACTGGGATTATTGCAGGAAGGAATCTCACAGCCCAAGAAGGGACCGAGCATGGAATGTGCTCCACAAGGAACCTGGAGTTATCTCCAGTGTCTGGGCTTTTGAGGCAGTCAGTGCTATTCAATCACATAAGGGGCCTCCCAGATCCATCCTCAGAGGGGGTTCTCTTCTTTGAGTTCAGTATCTTATTTATGTCTGTTATATTATCACAGACACAGGACTGTGAAATCTGATTTATAGTGGGAAAAGTTCTCCTGTTGTTTTGTATCACATAGATACTGTTTTTTTTTCTTTCCCAGGACACAAAAATACGGTGGTGCTTAGTGTATGATCATGGTGGTCTGCCCAGATCCCAATATAGCACCACACCTCCAGCTGAAGTACTAATCACCCTCTAGGAGCAGACAGTCGAATCCTTCCCTGGCTCAGAGTATTTCCCAGGACCATCAGCTATGCCTGTGAGGGCCTTCCTGCACACTCTGGGGGAAATCTGTTTGGCTTAGGACTAGACAGTTCAACTCACTTTCCTCAAAATAATCATTTGCACTCCAGATCACTCGAGATCAAATTCAGGGTAGTCTCACCCAGGTCCCCATCTCTCCTATCGTGCCTGTGTTACATCCCTCACTCTTACAGACTTATCTGAGAGCAGACACCTCAATCATTACTTATGAATCGGCACTGAGGGTCTGTTTCAGGGGAGCTTCACTTAAAACACTGTCTCAGTTTTGGCAAATAACAAGTTTTCAGAGGCAAGTGTCTTTGATCACAAAGGGTGCAGCAGTGGCACACATCAGTGGCAGTAACCAATAGCTTCCCGTCTGGTCCCCAAAATCCAGCTCACTGCTAATGAAATCATTGTTATTGGAGGAGAATCTATGAACACCAACTGACTAAACCAGCATAATCCTTAACAACAATCTATAAATATTTGTCCTTATATCCCCAAATAAATGTAGTCCTCATGCCTCATTGAGGAAATTCTTTTCAACACGCAGAGACCTCTACAGAAAACCACACCCAATCAAAACACAGAGTTGTGGATCCTAGTCCCAGTGGACACATCAACAAAACACCTCCACACCTAAGGCTCAGGGAATACTGCCCTAGAAAGGGGTGTGTGTGTGTGTGTGTGTGTGTGTGTGTGTGTGTGTGTGTGTGTGTGTGAAAAGACTGTAAGAACCAGATGATCAAGGAGTCTCTTAGGAATGTCAGGAACCATGCCCATAAAGTCTTACCAACATGACTACCCAAACATGAGCGGAAC
>JAQHUG010000128.1:1350391-1407873 GCA_028555095.1 Dicrostonyx torquatus | reverse complement strand
CCCCCTTGGGGGTGGTAGCAGGGTGTGGTCACAGGCCAAGGGACCACACCCCTTCAGTTCAGTCCCAAAGAAACACACAGAGGTCTACATTAATCATAAACTGTTTGGCCTATTATCTCAAGCTTCTTATTAACTAAGTCTTACATCTTAAATTAGCCTATTATTCTTGTCTACGTTAGCCATGTGGCTTGGTGCATTTATCAGCAAGGCATTCTCATCTTGGTTCCTCTGCATCTGGGTGATGACTGCAGACAGACTCTTTCCTCTTCCCAGAATTTTCCTGTTCTCATTGCCCTGCCTATACTTCCTGCCTGGCTACTGGCCAATCAGTGTTTTATTAAAATACAAGTAACAAATCTTTACAGCATAGAAAACCATTGTCCCACAGCACTCAGCTTTTCTGAAATGCCCTACAAGTGGGAGTCCAGAGCTGGTACTTGGCTAGAAACAGGGAGAAGAATCTTCCACTTCTCCTTCTAGCTGCATGAGTAAGTTGGTGACAATGAGGTGGACTTCTACTTGACTTTCTGCTTATGATCTCAACTAATTGGGTGTTCTACACATACTATGTATTTTCAAAATGTCCTATGAAAGGATATGATTTCCCCTACCCAATGGAAGTGTCTAGAATGCAGTGAGTGTTGAATGGTGGGAAGGACTATAGACATAAAGGCAGAAGACCCAACTCTAGGCCAGATTCTCCTTGAGAAAACCACTAATGCTTTTAAGTTCCATTTCCTTGCTTGTAAGATGGAAGAGATGCTGTTTATGTTCATCTCATGGGAAAACCATGAAGACTAGAACAAACCATAGATATGAGAGAACAATAGGAAGCACCCTAAATATGTAAGGATTCACTATTATTGTTGCCATTATTATCGTAATGGACAAATTTCCCTTCTATCATTTGGTAGACATCAACCTATGTGAGATACTTTTCCCTGCACCGTTTAAGGTTTGCCAAACCCAGTCCAAGGCACCCAAACCTTGCTGTAAATTGACACCACCAAGCTCTATCTGAAATACTAATGTCTGGCTCCAATCCCAGATGTTTTATTTATTTTTCACAATGTGAGGGCAGGAATTGGGGGACCTGTTAAAGATCCTCAAGGATAAAAAAAGGACAAGGGTTGGACGCTGATGGCACAGTCTGTCAAACCAATGGAGGAAAGTTTGGATAAAATCAGAGCCCAGTGATCAGTTCTCATCTTCTTGGAAGGAAGAAAGGAAGGAAGGGAGGGAGGGAGGGAGGGAGGGAAGAAGGAAGGGAGGAAGGAAGCCTCTAATATTTCCCTTAGTCTGCAGGGAACACAGGACCCTGATTGGCTGTTATGAACATGATTGTAAGCATTTGCTCTGAGGCAGGGAACAGTGTTCTCTGATAAGCCATGAGATCCACCTGCTGGGAAATCATTTGGCATAGACTGAACAGGAACTGAAAGAAAATGGCTGTTTTTTCAACAAGCATTCTAGCCTTCTAGATGACCTCAGGGTCACTGATTCTTTGTGAGGCAGAGCATTGGTGGACACAGATAAAGTCAATTCAATACTCCAAGCCCTGGGCTCCCTAACTGAGAGGAAGGAACAAGGCACAGCCTAGAGCTAACTCCATGTTTCCCTCATTCTCTGGCTTCAGCTTCCTTCTCCTCTAGTTCAACTTGATTATTTAAAAGATTTCTAATTAAAGCAGATTAGTAATATCACCACTTAAAAATAAAATGCATAATGCTTTCTTTTATGAGGTTTCTTAAGTAGTTCCCTATAAAATCCCCTAACTTGATGTTCCACAGACTTAAGACCACTCACTCCTGTTAACTTAGTTTTCTGAAGGATGTTCGGTAACGGACTCTGCAAATGTGACAGTTTCTCCTTCCAACTGCAAACTGGCACCCACTATCAAGGCCTTGATGTTTTGCAGGTCACACCATGGGAATGGATGACCAGTACAGTGGTCTCGATTCCTAATGGGGGAGGGTATAAGTAGAGATGTTTTTTTCTAATTTTAAAGATAGGACAGTGGTTAAGGGCACATAGTGTTCTTGTGGGGGACTCAAATTCAGCTCTCAGAACCCATTATCTCACAAACACCTATAACTCCAGCTCCAGAGGATCCAGTGCCCTTTTCTGGCCTCTGTAGGTCTCTGTACTCATGTATACATACCTATGTCAACACAAAGGCACATACATATACACAGAATTCAAAATAAAATATTTTTTAAAGGTAGAAAAACTGAAGAGTGAGCTAGTAGTATGTCCAACAGTATCCTGAGACTCAAATCTAGTGAATATGATTCCCAAGTTCACATACCTGAGCATTTGTCCAGATTCTCATGCCACCACCGTCCATACAACATCAACCCTTGAGATTTCCTAGCACCAAATTAGAAAGCATACAGAACACTGGATTGCCTACATATCCTTCTGTAAAACAACCTCTGTCTGCATCTATCTGGGGTTTGACAGTACATTATGTGGTGAGAGTTATATAAACAGGAAAAGTTGACAACATTAGTTTATTTCCCAATCTGATCAGTTTTATGTCTAAAGTCTGTCCAGTCAGTAGACTCCTGACATCTCAGGGGCGCTTACAAGGGAGCCAGAATCTCATTAGGTATGAGGATGCACTGCACAGACACTTGCCTGGAAGACAATCTCCTGGAAAAGATCGATTGCCAGAATACCCATTATTCCTAGTTCACATAAACCTCAACACAGCGTCCTCATAAATGACACCAGGCCCTCAATAGAAGTGGCGAGTCACCCTGTGTACACTGGGCAGCCGAGGAGCTGCCTTCAATTGTATTAGACAGGTCCATTGGTTTCTATAATGAAAATAAAATGAAATCTTGGAAGTGTTTCTAGTTTGAATACTAGATAGATAGATAGATAGATAGATAGATAGATAGATAGATAGATAGATAGACAGACAGACAGATAAAGAAAAAACACAAAAGAAAATCTAAAATGTCCTTTAATACCAATTCTGACTTAGTTGGCAGGCTCTCTTCTTGCCAGTGGACAGTCCATGGTCTCAGTAATCCTCCTCTGCAGAGAATTCAACTCTGAATGGCTTTCTTTCCCCATGGGGAAGAATCCTCAAGACTTCTCACTCAGAAATCCAAAGCAAGGCCACTGTGCAGCTTTTTCACTAGGAAGCAAGAGACAGACGGGGATTTCAACTCGGCAGAGTAGCTGACAGGCACCATCAGAGAAATACAGCCAGGGCACCATGAATGGAGAGCCACGAACTATAGGACCCTTCCCACCAAACTCCGTAGCTAGGGAAGGTGTCAAAGCCTTTCTAGTCTACCTTTAGAGCATCGTCAGACTGGTCCTGTAACTGTGTAATGTATTATGAAGGCAATACAGAAGTGGACTGCCATGTGCAGAATGTGTGCCTCTACTTGATGCTGCCCTGAGTCATCCTCCTAATCTAATCCGGAACCACACTGCAGCCCATTTTACAGATGAGGGCATTCAGCTGCTCAGAAGGCTGGTGACCGCTCTGAGATCACACCTGTCAGAGGCAGCTTGAGGAGTTCCACTTGAGCCGATGCTGTGGCGGCTCTGCCTATCATGACATCAGTATCAGGAAGGATTTAGTTCTGTTTAAACAAACATCAGAACTTATCGAACAAATCAAGAGCTTCCCGTACACCCAGGAAAGGCACTCTCTTGTTCTGAGATGCTCACTAATCAGTAAGAGCCCAGGCTATGCATCCAGTGTCACCTCACACTGTCCCCTGAGCCACTATCTACCACTGCTGATCCAAACCAAGTAATGTATTTTAGCACCAAGTCAGTTCCCAGACTTCTTTTGAATGACTTTACAAATGTTAAAAAAAAAAAAAACAAGTCCAATCACCCTAAACCACAAGCCTTTGTAACCCCTGTGGATATTCAAGAAGATACTGACACCTACAGATTCACCAACAGTATTTCCAGTAACTGGGGCTTCACAGGGTGATGAAAGCTACCGTGGAGGTATCTTCATCCATTTGCCCACTACTTTATGGTGTTTTTCAATATTAGTCTTACAGCCTTGTTTTTGTGCCTTCAGGGAGCTGCAAACTCCCCCACGAAGTGCCCAAGGGTTGTTATCATAGTCTATTGTCAAGGATAGTGCATTATAAGATTTGAAACTTATTACCTTCCTTCAACCAAGCCATCCTTTCCAGATAGTTCTTGGACTTTGGTCCTCACTCCCTAGCTTGGGGCTGGGTGTTGTTTAGCGCTGTATTCCTGTCTGGTGTTTTCTGAAGCATGAACACCTTATGGTGGAATTCAAAATTACATCCTTCTTTATATTGGATGCCGTTGGCTTTCTAATGCCAGGCTCTGTGGGTGCCTTGAGGAAAAGACCCACTTTCTACAATATCACCTCTATGTAAGGACAAGAAGAAGTGAACGGGAGAAGTGTGAATTGACAAGATGTTGTGAGCTCTCTATGCCAGAAAGATAAACACATTTGCCTCTTTCCACAATCTCAGAATTTAGTGAATAACAAGACATATGCAAAGAATAGTGGTTTCTTCAACAGCAATTTGTCAAATAGTTCTGATTTCCTTGAGGGCCAACTGAGATAAACACGAGTGTGTGTGTGTGTGTGTGTGTGAGAGAGAGAGAGAGAGAGAGAGAGAGAGAGAGAGAGAGAGACAGACAGACAGACAGACAGACAGACAGAATGGTTACAAAGAATTAAAGAGGTTGCAGAAGAATTCTAGACTATTGAATGAGGCCTAACTGAGAGGCTATGCAGGACAGTAACAGAGGGGATGAGATGAGCTGGCAGTTAAGATTACATGCTGCTCTTCCAGAGAATTCGGACCCAGGACTCACAAGATGGCTCCAGGAACTGTAACTTCAGTTCTAGGGAATCTGATGCCCCTTTGGGCTTCATGGACATCAGGTATGAACATGACACATGCAGGCAAAGCACCTACCCACACATAAAAGAAAAAAAGAGCAGGTGATGGAGGGGCAAGGCGTCTCTGTGGGAAAGCTGTGGAGGGCGTCTGGTAACTGATCTTCTGGAGCTCTACTGGAAAAGTTGTGGCTATAGAGTCAAGCCTGAGCTTCCTGCTGAGCTGAAGAAGCATAGTGAGAAATAATGGCTGCAAAAGGTAAAACCGGATCCAGACAAGCAAGTAGATGGATGGACAGCAGTTCAAGTGTCCACATCCATCACGAGCAAGGACCACACCCAGCTGAAGCTCTGGAACTGATGGGAGTTTTCTGCCTGTTGGTCCCTTGATACACATACTGGGTAGTCACATGACGGTTCTATGGGTCCACTGCCATTGCAATGCTGTGTCCTCTTTAAGGACTTCAGATGAGAGTTTTCACTCTTTCTTGGTCTGGAGTATTTGCTAACTTTTTGGGCCTGGTTCTTTTTGATCTGGCTTTAATGTGCCCATGTGTTCCCACAGTCCCAACTTGCTCCAAAGACTTTATAGATTGGCGTTCTTTGTGCTTTTAGAAATGTTCCTGCCAGTCTGCGCTTTGTGGGTTGTGCTAGATGGCTCAGCTCCCTCTGCAATTAGACTCACAATGGAGTCAGTCTCTCAAGAAAAAGGACAACCCAAAACCCACTGTGGACAGAAAATGGAGCAATGCAGAAGAGGGCACGGACCGGTCTGGACACAAAAAAAGACCTCAAGATTTCGTAAAGGTCTCCCTGGTAAAAAAGACCTTTTGCTAGCTTTTGCCACAAACATAAAATCACTAACCTTGGAGATCCTGCTCCCATACAACATGAAAATCTCTAACAGTACTCTGGACTCACTACAGCTGAAGACACGAGTTGATTAAGATTAATTCCCCACTTAGAAATTCTTTTGGTGGGTGTTAGAGGGCGCTTCAGTCGGGTCACCTCAGCACACACCCAAGCCCCACGCATGAATGGTTTGATTGCAGCCTGGAGCCCTCTTGGGCCATTGTTGCTACAGCTCAGGAGAGCTGGCGAGAGGTAGGGCACAGGGTTCATGTTGCCACACCACCATTTTCCACCCTGTAGTTATACTGTCCTCCTGAGCGAGATGAAAATTGTCATTAAGTTTGAGACCAAAGCCCACCCCTCGCTCTACTCCTTCTCTGAGATGACCTGCTGATCCTGTGACCACCAGAGCAGCAAGAGACATCCACAGTTCCAAAAACACACATAAGCCAGCACCCTCCCCAGATTAAAGGGCAATAGACTTCCTGAGACTTGAGTTCTTTCCCTCTTGGGAGGTGGGGGTCTGGTTGCTGATGCATGCCTCTGTGTCCTCTCTGGCCCTTGCTGTCCTGTCCAGGCCCATCTGTGCAGAGCGCCAGCAAGATGTGTGGCTGCCTGTGCCCAGTAGCTCCCTCTCAACCCCCACCCCCCAGCACAGAACGGAGCTGTCTAGACACTGATCAGCCGGTTCCCAGGCCTCCCTTTGCAAAACCCAAGAGACAGAGGCAGGGGACAACGACAGCTGCAGCTCTGGCTTGTTCTTGACAAATGGGCCTGTCACTCTTCTTATTGATTAGCAATATTATGACATTTCCCTTCAAAAAGCACAGATGTGTCGTGGCTAGTGACAAGGCCCCGTGGCTCTGGGTAGAAGAGAAGGTTGGCTATTGTTTACATTTCTCCCTTTCTATCTGTTCAGATTCCAAGAGATAAAGAAGCTGAAAGTCCAGGAGCCTCACAGGGCTTCATTTCAGTAATCCTCAGGTATCCCTGTGAGTGTCGGGGGAGGAGGGAGATAAGAGCATGTGGCAAATGTGCTGGGATGGTGCACAGATAAAGGCTGTCCCGTGGGCTTGGAAAGTGGCCCTTCCTTCCTCTGCCTTGGCAGAGCCATCCTTGAGGCTTCGGACTATGTAAGTCAAGGCTGGGAGGCATTATGATTCCTGCCCTAGAGGGCAAAACGCGTGAAAGGGATGGCGGGATTGTCAGTGGATGGTTCATCTCCCTCCCTTCCCAACACATCTTCAGCCTTCTCACTCTGCTCCTCTGGGGCTGAAGGTGTGATAAGGGAGGCAGCACAGCGCCTTTCTTTCCGTGTAGGAAGTACCGGGGTGGACACATGCCTGCTGTAATATGTGAAGCTTCCAGGGGCTTTTCCCCTCCACCTATTCTCACATTAGTCCCTCGTTAAGAGAAAACAGTGCTCAGAATAAGCCTGTTTAGGCGGAAAAGAAGGAAAAGAGCACCATGCCGTCCAACATATGGTCCATTTTGAGGTAAATTACGGGTAATTCATGAACATTTCCAGCCGGGAGATTGCCATCTTGGGACTCTTGACTCTTCATCCCCTGCTATCCTCGTTGTTGTGGTTAAAGGAATCTCTGGAGTCTTTGAAGCAGAGAAGGCAACACTCTGCCACACCATTTTGTCCTGCTAAAGATGGTTATTACTCTGCTAACACACGGGACTGATCTGGCAACCTGATTTAGGCTAAGCTGATGGGAAGCAGGCTGTGAGGGGTATGTGCAGCGCCGATTTAACAATGCAGAGGATCTGGGGGTTGCCAAGCGCAGCAGTTAAGTAGAGGAATGAAATCCGAGCGAAGTGGAAACAGTCAGGCTGACACTATTCGACGAGAGAGAAAGGAAAAGAGGAAATCGCTGGTGGGGTGGGGGGGGAGTGCGACAAAAGGATGGAAAATCCGGCCTGTTTAGCCCTGAGGGTCGGATGTAAATTAATAGGGGCTAAATGGGATGTGACCAATTTGTACGGCATGTGTTTCTCTCTCTGAGATGGGATCTCTCCAGTCCCAAGTAATCAGAGCTTGCCGCAGGCAGCCCCAGGACTAGTCTCTATAACCACAGCCTCATCCACCTCTCTTAATAGATGCAAGACCTCACAGCTCCTATTACACCCAAGCCTTGTAAATTTACTCCTGTGACACTAATGCCCTCCTCTCCTTGAGACAGAACCTGCACACTGGGTCCTGGCAATGTTGGGAACAAAGAAGGGGAGGGGGGCGAGCTGAGGAGAGAGGAAGACTTAAAAAGCATTCGGTATGTTTCGTGGGGGCTTAAACTGCTTGGAGCAGCCTTTGTGTCTGGATGGAGCAAAAATTATGCAACTTCCACGTCTCCATCACATCAAAGGGGTTCTGGAAGATCTCTCGGAGCTCAGAGGCGGGCAGCCCAGTTCTCCCCTGTCCACGTCTTAAATCACGCTTTTATCTGCCTCCCCATCAAAACTGATGCTAAGTGTCCCTGACACGCACATCCTCCAAATAATTTGAACTTGATCTGAGGCTTTCGGCCTTCTTGACTTAAAAAAATTTTTTTTTTCCTATGATTTGCTTGGCAACCATCCACTTCAGCACAGGCGATCGTGGGCAGTGATGTTGATGTTCATGAGGAGCCGTTGTTGCCATGGCAATGCAGAGTTCAAAGCAAGTTCTCTGAGCGCTGTCAGGATTGGCGAGAGTGATAACATGGTGAAGGCTGGTGTCTTCTCCTCTCGGGAGGGACTCGCACCCACAAAATAATGAGAAGGAGAGATGGCAGCCAGGGCGTTCACAATCCCAGTTATGTTATTCTGTCATCTACTACCTTAACGGGAAATGTGCACCACGGGGAATTTGAAGACCACATCTTAATCTTAACTAGGTAGTTAAGCAGTTGAGTGGCTCTAACTTTTGATTACATGTTAGCTTCCTCATCTATAAAATGAAGGGGTTGGGCTAATAAAATTCAATATACTTCCAGCCGTTAAAATGCCATGATGCAGTTCCTCTAGGCAGTCTGAGAATCTTCTGGGTGCACGAGTTGACGTTCCAGCGCAGACCACATTCCGTTGACAAAGGCCTTAACCAGATGGAGAGATAGACTCCAGTGACTTGAGTCTCAAATGGTTGTGCAACAAAGAATTCTTGAGATGGAGGTTGACTCTGGGCACGGGTGGAGGTGTGATGGAGTAGAGAAGACAAAAGCCCTATTCTCAAAAACAAAACGAAACAAAACAAGAAGCGTACCTTCCTGCCAGGAGATGTAACAATTATATAAACAAATGCACCGGAAGTCACTTCACCGTGGCCAGGGAAAGGGCCAACCCCACCAAGTCCATCATGCAAATGGGAAACCTCAAATCGTTGAGGTGGGCTGGGGGAGTGTCTGGAGCTTTCTGGAACAAGTGGGGTTTGGGATGAGATCTGAAGGGTGAGTAGGAGTCAACTCGTCCAAGGGAGGGAGGAGAAGGCTCGCAGACAGAGGGAACAGCATGTGCCACTTGGAAGCGAGAGGGAACTGGGATGGGAGAGGATTGTAGCTGGAGGGATAGGCAAGGCCAGGTCCGGCTAGGGCCCCAGGCCGCACACCGCTTACTGCTTTTCCTAAGAGTGCTAAGTGGTGGCTGACGGGTTATGAATGGGGCTGGCTACTCAGATCTGTCTTTTGAAAAGGTCACTCAGGCCATATCCTGAGACTAGCCCTACCCCATGGCAGTCTGGAGAAAAAGTAGTTAGTTAGGGGTTGGATTTCCATGATGAGACTCTCCTTAAGATAACTGTAAATAATTCAGGAATCACACTTCTCTTTCACTCCAGGTTTCCTTTTTGGATAGTTAGAGGCAATTCAAAACATAATTTCACAATCATTTTTCCTTGGCCTTGCCTGGGTGGGCACAGGCTTTAATGACTTTCCTAAACCCCATTGGTTAAGCTGCCAAGGGAATCTGTGTGAACGATGGTGAATTGTTATCGATCTATTATTCTTCCCAAGCACCCCCCACAGGCCAGCAGACATTTCCTGTGCCCAGTGGGCTGGGGACAGGGAAATGCATGTATGAAATCTTTGCTTTGCAAAATATTTCCTCCAAAAATTCAGAAATGTTCACAAAGCCATCCATGGAGCGGTACCCAGCAGTATACGAACTTTGGAATCAGTCTCAGCTTTGAAAAGGCAAAAATTATGCCTGGAAAGGGTTGTTTTTAACTCATGATTGTGCGTGACTAGTCTATGCGACAAGTTTTCTGCGTGAGAATAGCTCAAAGGTCAGCTGCAGCGGCCAGAGTAGGGGGCCTGGGAAACTGAGGCAAGCAATGGATGATAGATAGTCTTCAGAAACTTCTGGTTACTTTGCTGAAACTTATTCCTTGGGCAGGGGGTTGCTTGTTTGTTTTGCTAATTGCTATATTCCATTTTATACGCTTAGTGCATCATCACCAGCATCACCACCATAGGAAGCTCATGGATGGACCCTCTTACTATCTTCACTTAACAAAGAGTAATGGAAAGGGTTTTGACCATTTCCTTTGCTACCCATGTAGCTTTCAGGCCACCACACATACCTTCTGCTGCCCGACAGACCCCAAGGGAGGGAACTGAAGGAGAAGCTGGAGAAGGGGGTGTCATGCTGCTGGCCCTGCCCTCCGTCTCCACATGCACCCCTGTTCTCATTCTTCCTTCCTTTCCCACTCCTAGAGGGAGGCCGCAAGGCAAGATTTATGAACAAGGAAAGCTCTCTCACCCCCTTGTAAACTTTATGGGCCATGTGGACATGTACAAATCAGATATAAACATGATGTCCAGGGCCAGGGCTCTGTAAATAGTGATATCACTGAGGAAAATCTCCAGGAGAATTTGGTTCCCGGGAGAGAACAGAGGAGGCTCCTGCAAAAGGCGTGTGAAGAATAATGCAGGCCGCTTTGAAGTACAGCTCCGGGCCTGTGTTGTTTTCGGCAGCCTTCCCCCTGCAGCTCTTGGAATTCTGGATGCAATAAAAAGACACCAAAAGAAAACATCTGGTCAGATTTGCTGAAGTAAAAGCAGTGTGTGGCCCTGGAGAGAGCACTGTGACAGGGACAGAGAGGCGGCCTTCAGAATCCGCCGTGGCTTCCACCTTGCCTCTCTGCACATGTTGCCCAGGTTACAACAAGCTTCTAGACTTCTTCTCCTTGGACACTCACCACCCTTGTTGAGTCGCAAAGGAAGCCGTAACCTTTTATGGATGAGGAAGGTGGAGTGGAGACAGCCACGGCTGCATTGTGTTGCCTGGATGATGTTCTGTGGTGACAGCGGTGGCACTTGATGACAAAATGGGACCTGGTTCCATTGATGCCTAAGTCGTTCCTTGTCTGTGTTCATACTCAAGAAAGTTCTGAAACAGAGCTAATTGCTGAGGGCCAAATACCTGGAGACACACTGGAAAGTATTGTTACCCCGGGGACATTATGACGAGGGCCCACAGGCACGGTCAGGTGTTTTGTGAAGTGACATCAAGACCACAGAAGCTCCACTTTTTGACTTTCACACAACTCCTTTCACACTACACCAGGGTGGCCTGTTTGAAAGAATATGGCGAAAAGGCTAGCCTGTCAGAAGTATGAAGCCCTGGCCTCCATCTCGGGCTCTTTCTTCCTCGAGTTACTGCATTAAGGGAAGCCAGCCTGCACGTTGTGAGGGCAGTTGGGCAGGCTATCTAAAAGCTGTCTTAATGGAAGAAAGAACTTCTAGTAGGCAGCTAGGAACAAGCCAAAGTCTCTCCACAACCACATGACCGGATGTGAAAGGAGATCCCCCGCCCAAGTCAAACCTCCAAGTGATGGCAGCGCTCCTTGATAGCGCCACAATCTCAGGAAGCCTGGGTTCCGGAACTGCCAGCTTAGCTGCTTCAAGCCTTTCTGATCCCTGGATACTCTGAGCAATCATGAGATTATAAAAACTTAGTATGATAGCCTGTCAAGTTTGGAAGTGTTTGTTACACACCAAATGATGACCGATGCATGTTACCTGCTACTGGCCTTCTGCTTTCAGACATGAATGAGAACTGGCAGAGGACAGGGACTGTTATATCACAACCACATTCCTTCACTGCTGTCGTGCTAAGAAGGATGCTTGCCACTCGAGAAATGCTTTTCCTATCCAGATGACTATACTGCAAATGGGACTCAGTTGTTTCTGTTTAGAGTTAGGGATACACTCATGGATTATAATGACAAACAGCTGGACACTTGAGCAAAGGCTCAAAGAGAAGTAAAAAAGGCAGGAAGAGAAAGAAGCAGTGATAGCAGAGGGAAAAAAAAAAGCCCCTTGAGAAAATCATGGCTTCAGTAGAACTAAGTAGAGGATAACATGAGATAAAGGTGGTTTCTGAAGAGTGTACTAGACCTGGCGGTGGTGGCACACATCTTTAATCCCAGCACTCAGGGGCCAGAGACAGGCAGATCTCTGTGAGTTCAAGGCCAGCCTGGTCTACAGAGTGAGTTCCAGGGCAGGTTCCAAGGCTACACAGAGAAACCCTGTCTTAAAAATCAAAAAAGAAAAAAGTGTTCTAGACTGTAATAAGTTGTGTAGGCAAGAAATGTCAAAGGTTGATTCACATCTTTAGTATTGAATATATAGCTGCGCTTCCCAATGTGTGGCCACCGACCTGATGTGGGATTTAAATCCAACTTCATTAACAAATAGAATTAAAATTTGAGTTCCTCAGTTGTGTACGCCAGATTCAAGTGTTCAGTAACTACATGTGGCTCCTGGCTGCTGTACAGTACAGTGCAGAAACAAAACTCTCTCATCTTCATCCAAAGTTCTGTTAGACAGCTTCACGCTGAGTGCTCACTAGACAATATCACAGATGGAATGAAGTTTTAAGACAAGATATGGACTGTCAGATGATATATAATACAGTTGATGCCTGGACATCCATGCTTAGCTCAGACGTCTGGAATACCGTTGTGCTGTGACATGCTGTGACTTCCTTCTACTCTCGACCAGGCTTGTCTTAAAGGTAAAGGGTTACATAATAATGGTTATGAAAACGTTTTGTGTTCTAGTTCAGTATGCATTATCCATTCTGGTTTTTAAGCCCTCACCTCTGAACTCCTGCTGGCATTTCCGAGCAGTGATAGTCCCTGGGAAACCTGGGTAACACTGTCTTCAGAGATTAAACCTTCCTTCTCGGAGGGAACCTTCTTCAACAGGATGTTTATAGGGAGTCAAACAACAGGATGTTCTAAGGGGTTGCAAAATACTACAGGGAAACTCCTTAAGACATGAAATAAGGGGCTGGAGAGATGGCTCAGTGGTTAAGAGCACTGCCTGCTCTTCCAAAGGACTCGGGTTCAATTCCCAGCACCCACATGGCAGCTCACAACTGTCTGAAGATCCAGTGTCAGGGGATCTGACACCTTCACACCAATGCACATGAAATAAAGTTAAATAAACTATAAAGAATATTTTTTTTAAAAAAAAAGACATGAAATAAGCAGCTGAAAATCCCTTCAGGAAGTCCCTAACATTGACCAGGTTCACTAAGCCCCACCCTTCTCAAGAGTGTATAGACAGGAGAGACTTGCACATCCCTGTCAGACTAGCCCACCTGCTAAAAGAAGCAGAGACCCGCAGGGCTCCTGGAAAGGACACTATCTGGCCTGCTGAGCTGTCTGCAGGCTATGCAGTACGCTCCAGGTTCCTAGCTTTTGTGAGCTGTCACCCATGCTGAGGTGAGCTTTGGCAATGTCTTTGAGTCATTTCTGCTCCTGTGAGTAACCCCACCCCTATATTCCTTGACATAACCCTACAAAACTCATTGGTTCACCAAGTCTGAGTTCGGGGGTACTTGGGTCTGTTGTGCACTCCCTCTCTGGGGTGACCAGACGTATGCTGTTTCTCCCTGGGGAAAGTACGGCACACAACAGAAATCCATCTAGAGAAACATTTTCAGGCCATGGGGAATGTAAGGAGGAGAATGTGTGGCTAACTTCATGTTTTGATAGCTTAGGTAGAAGTAGGGGAGTTGAGACAAGACCGGCAAGATGCAGAGTAAGGGGAGCAGTTATGACAGTAGTGCCCTGAGCACAGCAAAAGGGACCTGGTCTAGAGAAGGGCCTTGGTGAGAAGATGCAGAAAGATTCATGTCTGGAGACTTTGCACGCATCTCATGCCACGGAGAAAGGGGCAGACACATGTTACTATCTGATAAATGCAGGTCCTGCCTATAGAAAAACACTTCTCAAAGTACAAGATGACGGTTCTGGGGCCTAACCTGCCCCATGCCTGGAGACTGTATCTGTGAAAGATTAGCATGTTTGGTTATGATATTCTATCCCCAGGATACTGCTGCTCCAGGGTGGGGCGTGTTGGGGGTTGACCTGTAATGACTTCAAAGCTCAGAATTGAAACTGGATCCCGGTGATCGAATTTGGCATCACCAACTGTCAGCTGTATTACTTATGACAGTTCAGCCTCCCTGCCCCTTAACGTCCCCATCTGTAAAACCAGGCTTCTAGCAGGTCCACTCATTGGGCTGGTGTGAGGTTGGGTGAGTTTTACATCAAGTCTGACAGCTCTTGGTACAGGATGCATGCTTTAGAAATCCTCACTGCTATTAATTAGCAGGGTTTCCCGTCATGACCAAGTAAGAAAACATGATCATATGTGGCAGCTCAACCGACTCCAGTGCCTGAGCCTTCTTCCTGTGGGAGGGGGGTGGGGGCCAGCGCGCCGAGACTGTGTGGACAGGATGTGGAGCGTGTCTGCGCTGGCTTCGCAGCTGTGCGTGATCACACTGACGGAACACTAGGAGGAGACAAGTGAGCTTGCAGGAACCGTGTGAGCTTGGCAGGGACAAATCCTTCTTGCTGATGATTTAGGTAATGCTGACACGGGTATTTGGAAGATGAGTTCATCGGCTTTTAACAAATGGCATTTTTTAAATTTTTATTTATTTATTTATTTTATGGGCCTGGGACGGGTAAGCCTAGCTCATGTTAAGTACGTGCTTGCCCGGTGACATGCATCTCCAGCCCCTGTCTACATCATTCACTTACACCTCTAACAACACCACAGAACATGTATGTGACACCATTGCGCCTGCCTCGCGGGCATGGAGCTGAGATTCGCAGGACTGAAAGAGCCTGCTCAGAGCCACGCTGCCTCAAAGTTATGGAGCCCCCTCTTAACATCTTCTCTTAAGTCTTCAGTCTGGCCTCTTGTTCCAAATGGTGTGTGCGCCGTGAGAGAGGCAGTGTCTGTGACAGGAAGTCTGCTCCTAGCATGTTTCTCTACCCAGCTTCTCCCTGAGACAGATCAGAGCAGGCGAGAGTCAGGGGCCTTGGCAGAGGGCTGGTAGCCTGGCTTAGAGGAGAGGGTCAGACGGCAGCAAGCTCCTCCTGACTCGTGGCTCCTCTGTCAGGCTTCATTCATGTCTGATGGTCTCAGGCAGGCCCAGACCTGGTTGGCCCTCGATGCTGTCCGACTTAGTTTCAAAGGGATTTGTATTTGTCATGGGTGTCACGAAGGGGGAGCCTCTGGCCCAGTATTCACTATCCCAGACTGTGTGAAAAGAAGACAGCCAGGAAAGAGGCCAGAGTGGAATACACAGGGCTAGTAAGACTGGGAATGCTAAAGAGAAGACATGGCAGCATTTCCATTCACGCCAGGGACTGTAGAGACTTCAACAGCCCAGCTGTTCAGATGACAAAAAGTGCTATTTGGCCACTCTCAAGGAACATGCTAGTCATCAAAAGAATTTTGAAAAGGTCCGGCATAATGGCACACATACCTGTAATCCCAGAGCTCATGAAGCTGAGCTGGGAAGATTGTAACTTCACCATCAACCTGTGCTGTATAGAGGGCTCTAGGCCAGCCTGTGCTACATAGAGAGTTCCAGGCCAGCCTGGGCTACATAGAGAGCTCCAGGCGGCCAGTTCTAGAGCCACATGGGAAGATCCTATTTTAAAACACAAAGAAAAAAAAGCAAGAAATAGAGGAAGGAAGGAAGGGAGTCACATAATATTCTAACATATGCATCTCACATTAAACAGTTCCCACACATTCCCTCAGTCCTATAAGAACCTTAAACGGTACCTTCCACCATTCTATTCAGTACAAGAGGAAAATTTCAAACAAAAGAATATATGAAAATTTCCCAGAGTCACACTGACAGAAAAGGGCAAAGCACTGATATTCTGGGCGTAACTGAGCCCAGACCTTGTACTCTCCAGAGGGGCCGCCAGGCCTTCCCACAGTACTTACAGTACCGTGGGGGCTAGGTGAGAGCGTTGATTGCTTTTTCAAATTTCTATCTAATGTAGATGGGGTCTGGAAAGTCAAGAAGTTGTTCTGAAAGTGATGCCCCAATGGCCTCTAGACACAAAAGCCAATTTGAACCAGTTACTGAGAACTATCTAGGGTCTGTGCTATGTGCAGAGTCACGTATATCAGCATCATCTGCTATTGAAATGAGAAATCCCATGAGCCAGTTCACACCACAGCAGACAGTTCACACTGCAGTGGGCAGTTCACACTGCAGCAGACAGTTCACACTGCGGCAGACAGTTCACACTGCAGCGGGCAGTTTACACCGCAGCAGACGGTTCACACCACAGCAGACGGTTCACACCACAGCAGACGTTTCACACCACAGCAGACAGTTGGCGCCGCGGCAGACAGTTCACACCGCAGCGGGCAGTTCACACCACAGCAGATGGTTCACACCACAGCAGACGGTTCACACCACAGCAGACAGTTGGCGCCGCGGCAGACAGTTCACACCGCAGCAGGTCTCACTTAACTGTGCCTGCTCTTCTCACCCCACGTGCCCTCTAGCTTTTATCTGTCAGATGAAATGGTGGCCTATAGTTAGACTGGAGAGAAAAAAGGAAAAAAGAGTTCCCACCATATTTGGTGCTGTTATTCTGTGATTTACATGTATGAACTGTGGTTTACATGTATGAACTTACTGTTTAGTTTCCTAACATCAAGCTTCTCCCAGTTTGCCGGCTTTTGTCCCAGTCCTCCACCCCCCACCCCNAGTTTGCCGGCTTCTGTCCCAGTCCTCCACCCCCCACCACCCCCCCACCCCGCTCCTCACCCTGGGGAGCCTCAGGCAAGTTTGCTAACAGCACACCGTCCCATTTTCCCTTCGCAAATTCTGTCTGAATAACTTCCCTGAGTGGACAATGGCAAGCCTAATTCTTGCAGATAATTCGGGGATATCCAGTCCCCGTGTAGGAAAGAGGGGCAACTCCATTTCCACCTGGGTTGTCACAGCAGCGCCCAGACCGGAAAACCATCCTCCTCACATTCCCCACATAACGAGCATCTTCTCTGCTCCATCCAGCTACTGGCTGGTTGCAGTTTGCCTTAGGCAACCTGCTGCAATTTTCTGTGTCCCAATCTTATTCTCTATTACAAAAAATAAAAAAGAAAATAAGATGGGAAATATAATGGGCTGAAAGAATTCCGATAGCAGATGCAGACAACAAATTACACAGGCAGTAATCACACAGATTAGAAAGCGTAATGAACACAGTATTCAAGCTGAATGCGGGCGATAAATTTCTCAATAGGATACAAGCTACTTGTTAATAAAGCAAAATAATAATTTTCTCCTCATTAAAACTAAAGTCACCTCTATTTTCTGAAGGGACACCCAGACCTTTGGACGGAAGTGAACTGAGGCTCAGCACACACAGCACCAAATGAGCTCACGCTTGGGCTGCGTCCTTCCTTCCAACTGCTCTGCTCTGTGATTATCCATGATGGGCCGCTTTAGAAGTTTGTCCTCACGCTCCTGGGCCCTCTTGTGAAAAATGCATTTTTCATGGCATGTTATACACAGAATGGTACTGATCTGGGAGTCAGGAAACCTGGGTGTTAGTTCCAACTTCCGTTGTTAGGTGTTGGGGTCTTGACGATATAAGACGGTTGTATGAAGATTGAGTGGTCTGCTCCAGGGGTAAGGAGCGAGGGGGGCATGTTGTCTACAGAGAATGTCAAACAATAATAAAACTGACTAAAGTCAGTCTGCTTTCTATTAGCACCGTGCGCCCTCTGTACTTCGAAGAGATGCTCCTAGCCCTCAAATCACTTGGTCTCTGTTTGAAGGAATGCATCTTAACAAATAAATAAATTAGTAAGTACATGTGCTTCAAATTAGCACATTTCTCTTATTTAAAATAAAAATATTTCACATGGAAATACATTTCTAAAACTCATGCTCGTGCATACAAATGTAGCAACACGCCACACACATTTGTTTCTAGAAGGCTTGTGAGGGTTTGGAGCCATGCAAGGACCTTTGAGCTCTGTCTTTGGCTCCATGGTATGACACACTCCTAAATAACAGAATTGGAATAAACAGCAATCGCAGGGATTACAAAGACAAAACACAGAACTTGAGTTCATTCAAATCCGTTATTATCCGCGACAGCTTGGGAGCCTTTGCTTACAACTCCCAGGCACAAAACAGCATGAATTGTGAGGCATGAGATTTGTGTTTGGTAAGTGTACATTTTAGTTCCTTCATGAAATACTTTATGGAGTTTGTATGACATTTTTAGATTGAGAGTTGCCCTTTTAAAGAAAATCTTTAGTTTCAAACTAAAGGGGGGAAGATCAATGAACAACAAGTAGCCATTGGTTAGGGACACACTCAAATGACACTAAAACTCATTGTTCTATGTAGAGGAGGGTGGTGGGTGAGAAGAGTGATCTGTCGGGAGTGTCACATGTGATAGGCTATGCACAAACCTGCGTATGATTTGTCTCTTAGATCAGAATAGTATTCCTCAAGAAGAGTCCCCTGTAGCACTAGGTCCCCCACACTCCTCCACAACAGTATAAGTGGGAAATACTTTCTTTCCTGTCCTCTTGGGCATTGTGTGGTTGCATTCATGGCTCTAAAACAAAACAACAAAAAAAAACCTCTTAGATTTCAGGAAAACAAAACAAACAAACAACACACATGCGTGCACACATACATGCACCCATTAAACTCGATGGTTCCCAAGAACTATCCAACCTTCTCACTTCTGTTTTTGAATAAGAGGAGAGTTTTGATTTTGGAGTTTGTAGAGGAGATTCGGGAGCAGTAGGTGGTATTTAGGATGTAGAGGAGAGTCAGGGAGCAGTTGGTGGTATTTAAAATGGAGGCATCAACTCCCATCCCACAAGCCTCAGGACGTACTTTGGGTTGGGCCAAAGGGTCTCAATCCCTGTTGCATGTTAAATCCTCAGGGCAGCTTATTGAAAATTCCATGCCCAGGCTGCAGTCCAAACTGAAGACATTCATGTCTGTGGGTGTGAATAGACCCTGCATCCCTGAATCTGACCAGTAACATCCATGTCTCAGGGTATGGACAGACCCTGTATCCCTGAGTCTGACCTACAGCATCTGTGTCTCTGGGTGCGGGCAGACCCTGCATGCTTGAGCCTGGCATGCCCCTAAGTTTGAGAAGGCATGAGTTCTATACCTTCAGGTTCTTTCCCTATCCCAGTATGAATCTCCAGAACTCTCCATCTCCGCTGTAGCCCAGGCCTATGCACAACTGGAGGCAGGAAGACAAAAAGTTGCCATGACCTTCCAGCCTTGCTACACCGCAGTGTCAAGCAAAGGGCCTGTTCAAGGTCCCTGTTTCCCAGTCCACCTTGGTGACCTGAACCGGCGAGGCTGTCTGGAGCCTGTCAGAAAAGAGGATGCCATTAATAATAATAAAAAACAAATGGTGCCGTCAACCAAAACCCCAGAGAAGTTGAGAAACGGGTTATTTGTGCATGAAGATGGTGCCCAGATGCCTTGGATTGTGAGAAAAGCCAGAGAAGAGAAGACGTGCAGCTGGTCCCCCCATTTCCAAGCTGATTTGCCGATTAACCTCCTGGAATTCTGAGCAGCGGCTCGTTGAGCCTGCTCCTCTCAACAGCCCACATAGGCCCTGCCTCTGGGACACAGTGCACATTAAAAAGTTAAGCCATTTATCGCAGAGTTCAGCGCTCCATCAATATCTCATTGAACAGAGCAAAACAGCTCAGCTTCAGTGAGGCAAACCTTGCAGGAAGATAAATGCTAACATTTTCTTGAAAGCCTCAGTAATTATTCAAAGGCCCACCCCCCCCCTCATCCCACCCTTCACCCCAGGTCTCCTGTCTCTCTCTCTCTCTCTTTGGCCAGGATCTGCACCCACTATCCTTATTCGGCGAAATTCCCGGAACCGTTTTCTGTTTCACAACCCCGTGGGCAGCACCTCCAACATCGGCGGATGATCTGTGGATTTTATCAGCAGCGGAATCGAGTTCTTGAGAACATAGTCTGGCTAGCGCTGACTTTCACAAACTGTTCCCAAACTGAGCCGCTGTTCCCAAACTGAGCCGCTGTTCCCTGACAACCCCTCTTGGAATGAGAGATTCGAATCCCGAGGCCACATAGTTGCTCCCGAAGGCCCTGGCGGTCCTATATCACTCTTGTCCATAACAAAGACCGTATTTCCCGTAAGGGCTGTGGAAACAAGTAACACAGAGTTAGACAAAGTTGCCTGTACCCTGAGCATGTCTGCAGTGGACGTGGGGACACGCCTCGCCAACCTACTGGTTGGACTCAGCCCTAGCTCTCCAACAGGTAATTGGACATCTGGCATCATTCGGCCACCAGCTGTATCCAAAGGCAAACACTCCCTTTGGAAAGGCAGTTAGCTCTTCTAACATCTTTCAAAGACTCTATAAAACTGACCTGTTAGACCGGGTCACCAACATCCTGCTTACCAAATCCTGTCTGGAGTCCTTGCATTCACCTTCCATCTTGAAATGATGTAGCATTTGAGTAGTCCCAATGTGTGTTGTTTACAGCATCCTAAGAGCCTTTGCACAAAAGCGTTTTTGTGGGGCCAGCAAAAATGTACAGTGAGTACAGCCCTTCCGGTGCAAAGTCCTGGCAGACAGAGTTCAAAACCTGGACCCCATGTAAAGCAAAAAAGAGAGAACAGACACCCCAAGGCTGTTGTGACCTCACTAGTGAGTGCCTGGGGTGTGTGCACGGGCACACACACTCACGCAGGCACGCACACACCACTGATAATTTTTTAAAAGCATTATTTTGTGGAAAATTAATTAGACAAGTCTAGGGTAAGCAAAATTAAACAGAATTCTTATTATGGGACTTCTCAGAGCTGGAAAGCATGGAGAATATTCAGTTGGGTTAGCAGGAGCCATTGGGATAAGCATTTTTACAATTTTTGATGAAATTCTTTGTATTGAAGCATCCTGGTTGGCAATGATACTTTAGAACCTGCGTGGAAAGCATCTTCTTTCTAAATATCTGTTTCCTGGTCAGTGAAATGGGAATAAAATAGTAGTTCAGGGGAATCGCTGTGCCTGGGAACGCAATGCGATTGACGTGCCCAAATCACTTAGGACACTTGGCACCCGTGGCCTGAGTCCTGAGTCTCACCCAACAGCCATGCAACACTGGCCACGTCTCCAGGAGCCAGAGTCCCAGCTTCCTCACCACGAGCTACTGTGACAGTCTGGATCAGAGAGACATTAAGGATTTCACAACTTGTAGCATGTAAATTGATCAGTAAACTTGGCATAACCCGAAAGCCCCAAAATTGCTGGCCAGAACACAGCTGTTTTGGTGAGGAGCCTGTGTCTCATGATTTGAGTGGATTAGAAACATCATAGATGGAAGTTCATTGACTCTGAGAAAAAAAAAAGGAGTAATTTTGTCTTTAAGCCTGCCAGGACCATCTACCCGCTCTGAAGAGTTACGGTCGCACACAAAGGCTTGGGAATAGACGTGGTGTTTAGATAGGTTAGATCGAGTAAAATAATCCCACCCGACAGTCTTAGAGTGGAGGCCTCGTTTTTGAAGTACAAAAAGATGAATTTGAAGAGATCAAAGCTGACCTAATTCACATTTAAATCACAGAAGATCTTGCAGCTTTGCCATTTCCCTGGCTTTTTTTTTTTCTTTATCTAAGATTTTTGTCACTGAAGGAAAGGGATTTCTGAAAGCTAAGGACTCAAGTGGAAAAAGCACCCACATGTGTTGATTTAATTTCCAACGTCGTCTTCTTAACCAGCAAGGAAGAAGCAGCGAGCCCTTAATGAGTGAAAGCCAGCTACGGCCAGTGTGGTACTGTTTTCACCAGTGTGTTCTCAGGTGGCGAGCTTAGCTAATCTAAGTAGCACTCTGAAAACAGGTTGAGAGAAGAGGATTAAAGGTTATGACATTTCAAAACTTTAGTGTTCAGCTCAATCCTTTTCACAAAATTAAGCAAAAATTTCATATTTTCCTACCTTCTTTCAAACTCCTTTACTGAATCAAGAGAAAAGAAAGCTATGCCCTGTTAGAACCAGGCAACACTGAACAGTGTTCTCCCAGAGCCTGAGATGAGACCTGTTTCTTATTTATTCTGAACAACTTGCCGTCTGGTAATATTTTTCTGTTCTATTTTTAATGGCTATAAAGTTTCTATCACATTCAGTAATTATCTTCAATCTCAGAAGGATGGAGGAAATTCCACAGTAAGAACTACATGAAACATCCAGGGTACAGGTGCCAGAAAATATTGTTTTGTTTAGTGGAGATGAGACTATAAAAATATGGCTCTTTATAAATGATGTTCTCAAGCTTATTTATAGACACTATGACACTCACTCTTAAACTCCTTATTTAATTGCTAACAGAAACGTTATTTCAAAAGGGAATCGGGGTGCTGAAAACATGGCTTAAAGCGGTCTATTCTCCGGAGCAATCTTATCATTTCTTCCTATTAGCGGCTACAGCTACTTAGGAAAAAAGATGTTGGGAGTTAATTTAAGCCATGGGCACATGACAAACAAAAGCATTTTAAATTTCTCGGGGGCAAGCGTACGAGGCTGCATCTTGAAGGAGACTGGCTGGAAGGGATATCAAAGAGAATTTATTGTGTGATGACCACCTCCAGTTAGTTAGCTAAAGTTAGGAGCAAAAAAGTACCGCAGTGGTTAAGAGCACAGGGGTAAACTCTGCTTGAAGGAAGTGTATATGTGTGTGTATGTTAGAAAGAGAGAGAGAGAGACAGAGGCAGAGAGACAGAGAGAGAGACAAAGAGAGGAGAGAGAGACAGAGAAGAGAGAGAGAGACAGAGAAGAGAGAGAGACAGAGAGATAAGAGAGAGAGAGGTAGCTATGTCAAGTGATTATGCTAGGATATTGTAATTACTATTGAAAACTCAAGACATTAACCTAATGAATACTGCCATTCACTTCCCGTGAATATGTGAATCACAGTACAGTCAAATTAAAAGCATCTGCCACACTTACCATACACCATGGACTCCTTGAAAGATAATTCTTTCCACTTACTGAGAATGCCCACCAAATGGACAGAAGGAAAGAAAAGTATCTTCCTGAAAAGGAGAAAAATCTAAACGACAAAAACAGTGCACTTCACACCTATTAGAGCCCGAGTGTGTACTCCTATTAGGGCCTCCTTGGCTCTCTCGCTCTCACTGGGTAAATGGAATCAACCCCTCTGCATTTCTCGCTCATACTTCAGTGTTCTAAGTTCATAGTCTGTCTGGGAAAGGTCTTGGAAATACCATCCCGTAGACTAGATAAACAAAAGACATTTTGAGAGCCTTGGTAGTCAGCAAAGGAGCCGGGTAGAGAAAGTGACAGAGGGGCACATCAGACATTTCCTAGCAGAGTGACCTCAGATGTCTCGGTGCAATGGGTAAGGGATACGAGCTAGGCATTTCTTTGTTCCTGCCACAGGCCATCACTGTAAGAGGCTCCCGGGTCACCTACTTCTGAATGTCTGGCAGCTGCTAAGCTAGGCTTGCCCTGAGAGGCAGGCAGGATCCACCGCAGAAACCCAGGCTGCTGAAGCAGAGGGGACGATGGCCCTGTGACACTGGCATGCAGGGCGTTTGCTTCTGCTGACCTGTCCATGGGTGAGTAAAGATAACCCTCATCGCAGAACATAACCCACTTCCCTTTCCTGAGCAACACTGGGGAATTCTGGTAAAGAGCCAAGTGTCCCTCCCGTATGAGCTGCCTGCCCAGCCTGGAAGGGATGATCCAGGGGTGATCTGCCCCCCAGAGTCTTACTGCAGAGAACCTCCAAAGACTCTTTTCGTTATCAGCTTGGGTGAATGGCTATCTATCTCAGCTTTGCTTCTCATTAAATATTTACAGAGGGATTATCACCAGTTTTGCCCGTTTCGTGGTTTTTGTTTTCTGGCTTTAACACACAACACATCACCTAATAAAAATTGCGGCACATTCGTGTGGAGGCCGCTGAGGCCAGTGTGGCTTTACCGGTGTTATTTTAAGTGTCTGTGCCCCAAATTCCCTTGGAATCCATGCTGTTAACTCCCACGGATATGAGCAGACCTCCCACGCCTGTAGGATCCCACTGTGTGGTTTTGAGGAGGCAGCTTTCACTTCTAGACGCTGCACACCAGGCTGTATTTCTCCCCCTGGGTGCTTGCGTTCCTGAACACTCTTGTTTGAAAAGATCCCCTAAAATATATGGCTAAGATATATCCCCTAAAATATATGGCACAACAGTCTGGGTAATCAGAGGGCATGTTTAGGAAACACTGTTTGCAGGGGCCAGCCGTGCTTTAATGAAACCTCCAAGACGATAAATAGCTGAGTCTCCTTCTCCGGGGTCATGGGTGCGGGCTTCAGTGCTGGTCATAAACCAAGTGGAGTCACGGTCCTCAGAAGGGAGTGATAGGAAAACATCAAATGTTTGGCCATTTGGCCTGGAAATGCTAAGCGAACAGGGACTAAAATCAGGCCCTTTCACCAGCACAGCGAATCCTAAAACAACCACTTCAAAGGTTTTTCAGGGGGGAAATATAAAGTTAAAAATCAAAGAGAAAAATGCCTTGGTGAAGTCTGGATGGATCTCTGAAGGGAAAGCCTTCACCCCGTCACAAGAAGTTTCCATCTAATTGTGCAAGGTCAGCATTAATTTCTATTGAAACCTAGGCTAGCATTCCCTCTCTTTAGAGGGCCTCCTTCCCCAAGTCCCCACAGTACAGCTCTGTGCTAGGTGGGACTCCATTACCCTAAAGGAAAAGCTCACCCCCGAAGCAGGTAGATTTTAGCTGACCCCAAAGGCAGATAGGGTTTTGCCTTGGAACTCTCGCCTCGCCAGTTTTGAACAATGAACTAAATACTGCTGAAAAGCAGAGTCAAACTTTTGTAGGTTACCCATTCTTACCTGTATATCTTAATAAAAATCTGACAGTCTTTACATAAAAGACTATTCAGCATTCAGTCACCACCAACTTTCTTTAGCCACCAAAAAGAAAAAAAAAATCACTGGTGGAGTAGCGCCACCGTCTGGACATTTTAAGGATGGCAGGCAGGTTCCTTTCCCTTAAAAGATTAAGCTATTTTCACCAGCACATTTATCTTTTGGTGGAAAGGGGACTTGTTCGACTTACCTAAGTGTCTTAAGAATGTTCAGAGGTATTCTGAAGGCTCCTCCCGTTGATTTATAGTAGAAAAGAATGATGCATTTCACATGGGGGATGCTGTCTGAAGAGCAAATGGACTGCGGTTTACAACAGAGTATGGGATGAAGGGAAACAAGTCTTACACTTTACACTTAAAAAGTAGACTCGTAACTAGCTAATGAATGTGTGTGTCGCAGGACAAATCTCTGCCCTGTGGATGAGGATAATAGTCATGTCTGACCTACAGGGTGCTGGGTAGGTCAGAAGCTTGGGAAGTGCTTAGCCCAGTGTCTAATTGCAGCAGTGGTCAGCGATGAGAGAGTACTGAAACTCGTATTTATTGAACTCCCTTTCAAACACACAGATGAGCAGTCGCAGCATCGGCAGTGACTCTGAGTGCCCAGATCCTGTCCCAGACAGAAAGTTTCCACGCTTTTCTTTACATCATGGGAACAAGAGGATCTGCCAACCTTCTGAGAAGAAGCCATCTCTCCCCGCTCCCCATGCGCCAGGGTCTGGGCTCACAGCAGCTCAGCACCAGAGCCAGTACTCCAGGGATGAGCAGAGCTGTCTCTTGCCCTGCCCCATCCACCTCCTACCTCTGCTTTGTTCTGCACAGGTGCCCTCGCCATGGGTGTTTACACAGCCCATCGCCCCTGTGTCTTGCTTTGTTTACTTAAATCTCACCTCTCCTGGAGACATAGGTCCTACCTTTTCTGAGAGTTTACCTCCTGTTCTCTTCCTTACTGTCAGTTTTGGACCTGCAAGGATTAGTAGTGGCAGTGACTCCCTGACTGCCAAACTCATGAAGGGCGGGTATACTACGGGACTTGCCTATGTGCCCTGGGCAGCAACGAGATGCTCACATCCCTGGTCTTCAACTCGACAATAAAAACATATGTCAGCGCCAACTTCATTACTAAGTTGGTCTGTCAGACATTTGGCACAAACTGAGCACGGACTTGAAACCTGGACTCCAGATCTAAATTTGCAGAGAGCAGCCCTTCACAGGTTAGAGAAAGTAGGGCTTCCACTTCCGGGTGACACTGAAAGTCTAGTGTGGCTCTAAGATGGCAGTAGGACCTCGTGCTTAAAGTGCTTCGGCGGTTACCACTCCCCGTGTCTCTGGGCAGGAAAGAAGATGTCTGGTACAGGCAGGAGAAGTTCAGCCCCAGATGGCGCCTGGGCTGGGGATAGGACTGAACTAGTTGCAATCCTGCTTCTAGTTCACCCAGTGCCTTTAAGGTTTTCGGCCATCACTTTGGTCCTCCATTCAATATAAATTTTGCCCCTGCCTTACCAAGTCCCTGCAGATATCAGGAATTGTCCAGGGCGTATTTCTCAAAACAAATTCAGTTCTTTGATTTTTTAAAAATACCCGTATCAACCAGCAGAGGGCAGTGGAGGACAAAGTGAGTTCTGGGTTGACTATCCCAGGATTGTGGTCTAAGCGGTTAAAGCCACATGATATTTGATGGTGACGCTTTGCTGCTATCACTCTGTATTGCCCTTGAAATCTGAAGCAATCGGGTCGGTGTCCTGTTCCTGCAGCTTTCTCAGCACTTAGCTCCTTTGTGGAGAGCATCTCAGCCCAACACCCTCCGCTGCAGAAAGGAGGGTGCTGGGTGCAGAAGACGGGCCAGGCAATAATGCAATGAGATTCAGAGCAAAAGAGGAGCGACCTGGGCCTGCTACCCACGGTTCCGGGGAGGATGGCTCACAGAGAGAAGTCTGGAGAAAACAAAGGGCATTTAGAATGTTCTGGGTGGTCATGTAGGAAAGGAGACATGGCGGCCCAGGCTGTGGAGTGGTTGCGGTATATAAAGCAAGTACTATCTGTGGACTTAAGACCACTTAAAATGAGACTCAGAAATGTTACAGATGCACTTCGTGATTCAGATTTTACAACTGACCCCTACGAGTCAGGGCCCGGAACCACACTTCTAGCCCACGGACAGCCCACTCTGTACAGGGTTGAGAATAGATGAGAGAATTCAACAGAATAAACAGAACCCTGAATAAAGCTCACAGCGTGACCACTAGGGCCACACAATTCTAGAGTAAATGTGTATAAGGTGGCTCAGAAAAACCGAACAAGCAAAAGTCACAGGGAGCGGGGAGGGGGCAACCATGGCATGTAAAGCATGATCTAAATATTACATTCAAACGGATCAGAGGGGTTGCTGGTGAGGCATGTGGGCAGAGGCAAGATAAAGTGATGGAACTGTCCCAGTGCACCAGCGAAGGGTGAAGACGCCAGATTAGCAGCTAGATAGGTGTCGATTTAAATTCAGTTATTGAAGTTTAGATTTAGACTTGAGAAAAGACATACAGTAGTGGATTATAGATGACTACTTGGCTCGTCTTTGCATAGTTGGTGTGAATTCATTAAAATTTGGATCGGGTAAGTGAACAATTCTAATGCTTATAAATATCTTCCTTTAATTCTTTTCTTCTCCCCCAGCTTTTGGATCCTTTCTGTGTTCCCCATTCAAGGGTCGCACAGGAAAATCCAGTCTGTCTACTAAGCAGCAGCTCCGCAAATGTCTGGGTCATGGCTCCCAGGAACAAAGCCCTCCCCAGTTCCTCAGTGCTCCTACCCAACACACTGCCATCCTTCATGGTCTGGCTGTTGTCATTTCACCAAAGGCCACCTCTTCTAAACAGATGTTCCTGAAGAGTGTCTCCAGCCACAGGACTTCAGAAAGCCACGCCTTGACTCTAAAGGGTTCTGAGTCGGTGAGAATCCCTGGTCTCCCACGGTCACCCTCTGCTCTCCTCTGATGATACCTGAGCATGGGACTGTTTTCTCTGTACTATCCTTCTGCATCAACTGCACAGTCCGTCTTCGCCAGAGTCTCCTGAGGGTCAGATTGCCGCCACCATTTTTCTGGGGCTGACGGGACAGGGTAGAGTAAAACTTGGAGAAAAAAATGACATGTAAATGTGGAAATAATTTGCCCACCTGACATTCCTACCATCCGCCAAAGGATAATCCTCCCAACTTCTTGCTCAACCAGACTTGTTTTTTTTTTTTAATTTATTTGGGGGGGTATATTTGGGGTGTGGTTTTGTTTTTGTTTTTCTTTAAATGAGATCACACTGCCTGCCAAGACAGTCTAGAGACTAGAGGTATAGAACCTTCATGTTTCCTAAAACTTGAGTGAGGACGTGTCCTCCACATGTGAAGGACCAATGGTCCGGAGCCACCTCCCTACAGGGTCAGAGACGGAACACTCAGCTAGCGAGACTCCAGCCACCAGGCATGTCTTGTGCCTTTGAGGTCAGGGACAGACATGACCCATGCCAGTATTTATTAGAAAAGGAGACAACTGTGCTCTGGCAAGCAGTGGGTGCTGCCAGTGGTGAGGGACAGCAGGAAAACGTGGCGCTGAGGACCCAGGCAGGAAGGTCTAGCACCTGCCGGGGTTGGCCCACGGCCAATCGTTACCCTCAGTCATGTGATCTAGTTTGGTTTGCAGTTTGAGTGTCTTACCTCACTCACCACACCACTGTTCTACTCCAGGCGTGTACAAGAGGCAAACCAAATGTAAAGACAAACAAACAGTGGTCCAAGCAACCAGCCTGCCACCAGGTCTTTCCTCGCCCCTACCTCCTCACCCCCATCTCACAGATTTCAACAGCAGCCACGGCACCTGGCTCCTGTCGCTACACCTCACACCAAGTGACTGTCCTGGGCTCCGGGTCTGTGGCTCTATTTCCTAAGTCATGAAGTAAAGCCATGGAGGATGAACATATGAGGGGCAGCAGAGTGGGGGTCTTGGCTGACTTATCCCCTGACACCCTCCCCTCCCCTCGCCCCTGCCCTGTCCCATCACTCTTCACTCTCTCCTTCAGGACAGCCTGGATTGCAGTTGAATGTCATGAAAGAAAGTTGGCCCCAGAGGTGTCTCTAAGTGTCTCTGCCCAGAACTAGAGAGAATTTTTTTTTTTTTGGCAGAATTTCCAAGGTACAAGTAAGCTCCTAACAGCTTTTTGGCACATTGGGAACAATTAGACATCTGCACTCCCTAATTGTCCCTTGGGGAGGGGCAGGCCATGCACCCACCATACTTCTGCTAAAGTGTTGCTTGGGTTGGATTTTGGGTCTCTCCTTCCCATTCTGTCCTCAGGGCTCACGCAAGGTGGAGGGAACACAGGGTATCTTTTATCTGGGACAAGTCTGACAAGCTAGCATTGGCAGAGGAGTAAGCTCCAGAACCCACAAGAACTGCCTGAAGGGAGTCAGGGATATTTGTGTCTGTGACCCCCCCAAAAAATTCTTTCCATTTTATTTCAAATGGGAGAAAATTGTGAGAGCCTTCTGTGATCTCCTTTGCCATGAGAAGTGAGCTCAAAGTTCCAAGTCACTGAGAATCAAGTCACAAAGGACTTGCTGGGAGTCCTCCCAAGAGAGCTCCTTCCTGGCAGAGGTGAGTAGCTGCCATCTGTATAGCACTGGGTGAGCCTCAACAGGACCAGACCTGCAGAAGTCCTCAGAGGGGAGAGAGAGTTTGAGTCCCACCTGGGTATCCTGGCCCAGGGCCTGCCACAGTGGTCCCTATCACATGCGTGGCCCCATCACAAGTGGCAGCGCTTGGGTTTGGAGGAGCAGACCTCCCTATACTGCCCAGACAGTGGGAAAGCGGGGTGTCCCCATCTCTGCACAGGAGGATGGCTTGCAAGCTGTCCCCCTGGTGGAGCACCCTCTGATTCAGCTAAGGGGGGGGGAATGTTTCCAAAATGAGCTACAAGTCAGCTTACACAAAGGAGAAGGGAAACTCTATTAGGTTGCAATCTCTGGCAGGGAAATGTGTTTCTAAAGGGAGCTTGCGTGCCATGGAAACAAAGCCCTGAAGCCCAGTTTCAGCTTATTAGTGCTAAATTGGCCACAGCGAATGAGCACTGCAGTTGTCAGTGACCTGAGGTTTTATAAGCACACAGGGACTGTTTGCAGACATTCTACACACGCCCCACAGAGCAGCTGGAGGGAGGCTACTAAGCCTACACTCGCGATTCCAAAGCTCAAAACAGCCATGAATCCACCCCATCAGGCACCCTCTGCACAGGAGTCTCCCTGGGGCGGAAGCCTTCCTGAGATCTGTGCCTTCCCCTTGGCTTTCTTAAGAGGGGAAAGACCAGCAAATAAAAAGTGCAGACGGCCAGATCTGTGGGCAGGAACTTTCGTCTGAAACCACTGAGAACAGATCCGGAACAGTCCTATCCTGACAGAGAGGTCTCTGACAGAGAGGGACAAAGGGTTCCACCCTGCAGGGAAGCAGAAGAGAACAGGGGAACAGGAAAAAAACAGCAAAAAGAAAAGCCAGTCTCTTGTTCAAAGTAACAATTTGGTGAGGATCGGATTCCATCTGTCTTTTACTAAGATCCTGGGTTTTCTCTCAGTAGGTCTCACCCTGTGTGGAGTCCGTGCACTATGGGCAAAAATGAAACCGTAAGCTACTTGTAGTATGAACAGAATTAAACCCGGATCAGTGTGAAGGAAATAAGCAGGAGTCTGGAAGAGAGAATATGAGAGGAGGCCATGGGGAGAATGACAGAAAAACACTGTTTGCAGAGAGAACTCAGAAGTTGTAGGCTCTGAGGAGCAGAGAAGTGTCTCAAGCAGAGAGATGGTGGGTACCTGGAGTGTGGGGCAGGTTGCTTCGGGTGGAAGAAATCCAGGAAGTGGAGGGAAGAAGAGGCAGGCAGGTGAGCTGGTGAGCTGTGCAGCCCAGCTGGGACTCCTGTGTGGCAGTCTGGATCTAGGGTGTAGACCGTGCTGATTAATTATCCAGTCTTGAAACTCCTCTTTCCGACTCTAAAACACTGGTCTCTCAGTTCTTCTAGCATGCTAACCATTTATGCCACCCCACGCTAGCCCATTTCACACATGCACGCACTCATGCACATACACCATTCACAGTTTACTGTGACTGTCTCGTCTGTCTGTCTATTTATTTGTCCTGTTTTTTCGAGACAGGGTTTCTCTGTAGCTTTGGAGCCTATCCTGGAACTTGCCCTGTAGACCAGGCTGGCCTCAAACTCACAGAGATCTGCCTGCCTCTGCTTCCGGAGTGCTGGGATTAAAGGTGTGCGCCACCACCTCCCAGCTCTGTGACTATTTTTGACTAATTGCTCCTTTAAACAAAAAAAAAAAAATCTTTCCACCCCCTTTTCCTTGTTTTACCAGGCACTCTTGGAGCATCGTGTTATATTAGCAACCCTGAAGTCTACAATGAATCAAGTACCCTGTCAGACGGTGGTGAAATTAGATAAAGCATCTGCTTTGCCTCCTAAGACTGCACTTGGAGATTATGTAATAAAGGCCTCTGGAGAAGGAACACATCTCAGGGGTTTGATGACATGACAACTGAGCAGGGCCCCAAGGAAAGAACAGATTTCCACTGAGCACAATGGGCAGCTTGGTAGAGCGTCTTGCACTGGACAAGCAGAAGATGCAAACTCAAAGGGATGGGGTGTCTCTGGCATCCTCCTTGCTAGCTCCCCTCACTTGCTAGTTTTGCATGTCAAAGTCTGGAGCCTCACAAGACACTATCCCTGTTCTTAGGTGTTCCTTTGTGATGGTGAGCAACAGAGAGCTGCAAGGTGACATCCACAGATGAGAAGTGAATGGGTTTGTACCTGGGAGACCATCTTAATATTGTGGCAATTGGCCTAGGACCCATTCATCAGGATAGATGACATGAATGAAAAACGGTTAGAAATTGGAGGTCTCACAGGTGGTGGGGGGCAGACCTGGGAGGGCTGGGAAGTGAGTGTGCTCAGGATTCCTGATGTGAAATTCCCAAATAAGCAATAAAAATATTATGGAAAAAAGAAGAAATTGGAACTGTGCATTAAGTGAGCAGCCTGCTCTTGGAAGGTACTAGCATTTTCTAGAATGTTCTGGTACAATGGTGAGACCCTCAATGTGAAAGGGCACAAAATATAGAGAGAGGTCACATGTGGGAGGCACCTAACAAGTGCTTCATTATCTGGAGAACAGCAGGGAAAGAGTGACAACTGGGATTAGCATTTGGGCAAGGGACAGTGCTCTTGATGGTCACGATGCAGATACTCCTTTCCAGTGCGAAGAGATGCTCCATCTTATTTCTTCTCCCTGAGGACAAAAAGAAAATGGCTTACTCACAACCAAAATGATTTTGATCCAGTGAAAGTATTTTAAACAAGGAGTTCTCTTAAAACATGACCAATGCGTCTAGCTCTAGTCTAAATTTATGGATGGGTTTTGTCAACAGCACACTGAAAACACTTACATAACATCTTAAAGGAGAGTTTGGATCCCCAAGTAGAAGAGGTCTAGTGGCCTATGAACATCCCAGAACTGACCATCTCAGAGTGGACCCTTCAGAAATACTTATCTAAACTGTTGCTGCACACTTACTCACGCTCCCCCGCCTTAATTTCCAGGCAGCTGAAGCTGCCCAGTTGACTCTGCTTCCTCCACCCTCCCACTCAATTCCATAGCCACCCGGATGCTTGGCATCATCTCTGGCTCTTTGCTGCCATTCTCAACATCTTTTTTATCTTAGTCTCAAGAATGTTTGTTTATCTATACTGTGATTGCCACAAGAGACTAAATTGTGCAAACTGCCTTTGGTAAGCTTTTACACTAAACAAAATTCCAACATGGTCATGCCTTGGAGGTCTGAGGAGGTCTAAGAACTGACAACGAATTTAGGAGAGCAAGGCATGAATCACTGTCCATGGAGTCTCTAAATTTAACCAGTACTTTAATTAGGGAGCTGGATTTACGGCACTGAGAGGAAGAGTTCAAACAATGGGAGACATCTAGGCTGAGATGGGGTTCTTTGTCTACCTTTCATTTCTCTCAGCCACACCTGTCCCCCCTCATTTCTCTCTGCCTCTCATGGACCTGTGGGGAGTTGCTCGCCAACAGCTGTGCATCAGGAGAGGGTGGGCGAGCTGTTTACACCCCTCAAGCAGAGCTTAGCCGAGCAGGATCAAGCCACATGCTCAGTGAATCTGAAGCAGGACTTCTGCCTGCACCAAGGCTAGTGGAGTGCCAAGCACTATGGAGAAACCAGATTCTAAGCACCGTCCTATAGGACCCACTAAGTAGACCTGCCACCTTGCCGATCCATCAAAGTGCCGAGCTGTCGGAGACTCCGTAGCTCTTTGCGAGAAGTGCGTGTTTCCCCTAAACTTACTTGTTATTAGCCAGTATAAAAGCTTCTCGTTGGTACCTAACTTCTTTTTCAAAACTACTCCCAGCTCCCCAACTTTGAGGTTGAACTGTGTTAACAATGCCTGGCTTGGAAAGTCCCTGTAGGGTTTGTAAGAAATTAATGTTAGCCCCTCTCACCAGCAAGCTAAGGCTTTGCAAAACACACCATATGCTTGTCACTTTGCCAATGAATCAAGATGTTTTTGCAGCCTTCTGAGTCTAAATAATTAATGGTAATGTCTAAAGATTACCCCAAGGTTCAGGGAGTGAGGATGGGGCCTCTGCGGTGTCCAACGTGACTCAACCTCAACTCAGTCCAATATTTCATGTGATAAATGGCCAGGCTTCATGACCACCCCACCCACCCAACTCATCACCATTGTTCATTCCCTCTTCTTTCCCCTTCTTCTTGTTTCTTATGTTAGGTTCTCTGGTTTGCTTCAAGCAAGTGTGGTTACCGTTTACCCATCCGCATGCAGCACTCGCTCCAACTCTCTCCAGCTTCGCAAGGATTGTCGTTCTAACAGATATGCTTTAGTATCAGCCGCGTGGCTGTCAAGGGACTTGCTTCCTTTCAATACCTTCTTGCCAAACAGTTAATCTAAATCAATTAATCAAGCAATAATAAATAAAAGAAGTAAAATTAAAAAGATAAAATACATAAATAAATAGCCTGACTAATTTTGGTGCTTATGGACAACATGGATTTTTCTAAATATTTTAAAAGAACAGATATTAAGTTCTTCCTCTGTAATTTTGATATATCCGTGATAGTTTTAAATAGACCTTTTCCATATGAACTTAGGCAAAAGAACTCATCTTTATTCATTATCATCTTTTGAGAAAATCAATTTCTGGAGCTCACTATTGTTGATCTATTTCTTCCCTCTCAGAACTGTCAGAATGAAGTGCTAGTCAGTTCTCAACAGAATGGTCCATTTTTTTTCCTTTTTCTTTTCGTTTTTTGTTTCTTTGTTTGGTCTCACACTACAAGTAGACTTGCCTGGAACTTCCTATGTAGGCTAGGTTCCCTTTGAACTCTTGGCAACCCTCCTGACTCCACGTCCTGGATTCCAGTAGCACAGGTGCTCCCCACCACATCTGTCTTACTTTGATTGCTTATCTATTTTTAACTGAATAAAGCAATCGACTTTTAATATAGATGTAATGACGCATGCCCACAGCTCCAGCTACTTGGGAGGGTGAGGCAGGGGGATCACTTGAGCCCAGGTCTTGGTCAATCTAGGCAGTGCAATGAGACCCCTGTTTCAAAACAAAGCAAATTAAAATGGACTTCGAGTACAAGTTTTTTTTCCCATATGTAAGACTGTCCTCGTAGTTCCAGTCACGCTTGTCCACTGTGACACCTTAACTGATGACAGAGCCCTTTGGTTCATGTAGGGGATCTGGGGGGCGGAGTTGTCACAGTAAGTACTTCCTACACACCAGGGCTTTATGGGGTGAAGTACCTTATTTCATCATTTCACTAGAGCCCCAAGAAGTGTTTATTTCTCAGTAAAGCTGAAATTGGGTGTGACAATGTTTTGAATGTTTGTTCTCACCCTTCCTTAGGCAGCAGAAGAGTTTGTCGCTGGAGCTGGAGGCTATATATTCTGTTGCTGAGCTGGCAAAATACAGAAAGTGACAACCCAAATGCAAAGGAAAGAGGGTAAATGGCTTACCTTGTTTACTGAACAAATAAGTAATATTTCAAAGAGAAAGAAGTTGATTGGTTTAAACCTAAAATATACCAAATGCAGAACAACTGCCTTGCCTGGAACTAGATCCAAACTGCAGAAATACCTTTTGGGAGAGAGAGAGAGAGAGAGAGAGAGAGAGAGAGAGAGAGAGAGTTTGTGTGTATATGGATGTGTGTGTGCATATGTATGTATGTGTACATGTGTGTGTGCATGTGTGTATGTGCTGTGTGTTTGTGCGTGTATGTATGTGCATGTGTGTGTGCTTGAGTGCGTGCAGATGTCATATGCATGTGGAGGTCAGGGCTCGATGTCAGCTGACTCCAAATATCATTCTCCACTCTCTCTTTTGAGACAAAGTCCCTCAGTGAACCCAAAATTCACCATTAACAAGACTAGCTGGCCAGAAAGATCCAGATCTGTTTGTCTCTGTTGGCCCATCCCAACTCCTACTCTCTTGCTAAGATCCTTGCTAGAGATCAAGACTCAAGTGATCATGTCACACTTATTCACAGTGCCTAGGGACCCTAAACTCAGGTCCTTGTGCACATACCGAAGGTTCTTGACCAACTGAACCATCATCTCCCTAGTGCCAAAAAGGCCTTTTAAAGATAACCAGGGATTCTACCGTGGTTAATGCAAGGATATGTTATGTTCGCCCAAGCAGAATCTCAACTGTTTTAAAGTTCATGCTCTGTACCTTAGGTCGCTCACCGCTTGGAATGTTGTCACCGCTACTCCTCTTGACTTTCATAATGCCTTTGCTGAGATTCCTCAGAAAGGAAGAACTTGCATCTCATGTATGAGCTCTTGCCTGGTGTGATCCTATGAAGCAAGGGGGTTGGATGATGTGAGTGGTGGTGGCATGGGAGGATGGGAAGATAGGAAGCAAATGAGGAGAGAGGGTGAGCAGGAGGGAGGACTTCTGTGGAACACTGAGGAGAGCACCTGGTGACCTAGTCCTCCCTCTGGCATCATCCGAGTCATCGCAGGCAGTGTATCCCCCAAACCGACTGTTCAAATGAAAGCAGAGAAGGAAATTATTCTTCAGCCTTACTCTCCAGTGAACAAAAGCTTGCCCTACTAGCACTACCTAGATAGCACTTCCAGGAAGTATGGTTGTAGGTATAAGCAGGATCCCATGATGCTCTGGGGCAGGAGGAAAGGCTTATGGTATCTAAGCCTGATGTGACCTGAAGCCATTACAGGTGGAAGATCTAAAGGGATGCAAAAGGCTGTCAGAAAGGTATTGATACTAGAAATTAACATGCAATAAAAACTATGAACCCTTAGATATGTCAGAGCAAAAATGTATATTATTGAGAACTAAAAAAACAAAGGGAAAAACATTTTACCTATAATCCTAAATTTAGAGCTAAATACAACTTTAGTCATTTGGACTATTCAATTTCCTCATTCCTCATTTCCATCTAAGCACATGATTTTTATTATGGATTATTACCATAGAACTAGTAAACATGAAGAAAGTAAAAACTATATTAAAAAAACTGTTGTGTAATATAGTGTTTCTTTTTGTTTCTAAAATGAAAGCATTCATATTATTCAGATAAGTTTCTGTAGGCCAATATTCCAAGATTCACTTTTATTCTGAACCTGTGTTCTTAGCAACATTTTCATTCCATTCTCATAGTTTTGTGTCATAGTTAGAAATATAATCTTTAAGTATTCTGAAAAGTTATCTGTAAATGGAGACTGCACTTTGTTCCTCAGCCACCCAGACCCGAATAATCACACAGAAACTATAATAATTACACTGTTTGGCCAATGGCTTAGGTATATTCCTAGCTAACTCTTACATCTCAAAATAACCCATTTCTATTAATCTATGTATCGCCACGAGGCTGTGGCTTCCCAGTAAGTTTCCAGCATCTTTCTCCTTTGGCAGCTACATGGCATCTCTGTGACTCTGCCTTCTTTTTCCCTGTATTCAGTTTAGTTTTCCCGCTAGCTCTATTCTGCCTTGCATTTTCTTCATTAACCAATGGTAATAAAGCATATTCATAGCATACAGAGGAAAATACCACCTCAGTTATCAAAATGCTATGAATTCTACTCACCTCCTTTTATGAAGCTGAATGATCAGGAGAGAAATCTACAATCACTAGCGTCATCTTCTAGCCATCAACTACCTAGTGCTTTGTATACTTGATGCGAAAATTAGAATCTAACTTTCCCCACCTGCAGGGAGTCTATAATCTAATCACAGATACACAACAAAGTCCTTATGATGTCATTAAATGAATGCTTCACCTGAAGTACCAAGAAGAATTCGGGGTTTAAAATAGTCATGGGGTTGATAGCTTTTCCAAGCTTTGTTATGAAATCCATTTCGAATGAAGCTTTGAGCTGGGGGAGGGGTGGGGAAGTAAAGGAAGGAAGGAAAAAAGTCAACTCTACTGGAAGCAACCAATTATCACATATATGCATAAACTAAAAATAAAGGAAGCCTAACTGTAATTCTGCTTATTCGACTAAATTATATCTTTTGTAATAGTATAAAACTCCTGATGGCTTCTCATAGGACTTAAAAAGTTTTATTCTCTTTCTTATATCATCCTGAAAGTCGTGCTTAAAGAATTAAACCCTACATAATAAATAAATTAGCAATGGGATTAATGGTTTAAATAAATTAGCAATGGGATTAATGGAGACTTCCCACCCCATTTAAATGAATCTTCTGGCTCATGGGTTTAGTGTCAACGATGGGATTTCTCCAAGGTAGAGTTCATGATTAGTTAACTTTTTACGTTGAAAATGAAGAAAACTGGACTTCGGTTGACACTCAGTGAATCAGGCAAAGGAAGCACAGAATCTATGTGAGTATGAGTATGTATGTATGTATGTTTATGGTGTGTGTGCACGCGCACACACACGTGTGCACATATGCATTATTTAAATCACTCTAGATCATTTTTGTGCTGCATAAGGCTCTGGCCTTATAAGAGGTGCTCTGGAGGGTAGCAAGGCAGCTGTTTTCCATTACCTAATTTGGCCCTTCTTGCTATTGTCATTCTCCCCACGTTTCCTTAGAAAGGTAATTCCAAAGGCTACTTGGCTCCTCTCACAGAATAGATTTGCCAAGGGAGCCAGGAGTCTGAAGAGGCTCTGAGAATCTTGGAGACGGAGGAAAGAGCATTCTGGAGCATGACTGGATTTGAGCTTAACTTCATGTTCTCCCTTTTTGTGCCATGTCACTGATTTAAGAGTTGCAAGACCAAAACATGACTACTGACTCCAGACAGCAAAATGTGTTTATTTTTTCAAACGATAGTAAAACAAACAACCCCAAGCCCACACAGTCTTGTTTTCCTTCCTCGGTGAACTGTAGGACATTATCTAGCAACTCAGCTGGTCAGGATCCTGGTCTAGGATTCCTTGTGCTTAAGACAAAGGATGCTTAAGTAAGGCTACCCAGGGCCCACACTGTAGGCCTTTTGCCTCTGTGAAGCAAACCATGTCTTTGGTTTTTCAGATTGTAGAGCATATGTTAGGAAAGAAGAGGCAAATGAGGTGTTGTTTTGGGAGATTTGCTCACACTGTCACTCCAAAATTGCCAATAAAGCTAAACCTTGAATCAGAGGGTGGAGTCAACGCCCAGCTGGCCAGAATTAGCTGCGGGGGGGGGGGTTGGAGAACGGAGATAGGAGGGCACAGGACACAGTAGGGAGGAGCTTAGAAAGATGCGTGGTCTTTTCGATCTGGGAAGGTGAAGAGGTAGGATCAGCTTATCTTTTCTTCGAGAGCGAATCTATCAGGTTTCTACCGCAGTATCTGACTCCTGAGGTTTTATTGATAAGAGAATAACTTAAACAAACGCTTCTGAGAATAGGACACAGCTGGCCTGAATTCGAGCCTGCAGACCTTGAGCCAGGAACCTTTCTACCCTCCCTACCGCATCCATTCCCTTCCAAACCCCAGTCTGCTAACGCATATCAGAATTGCTCATGCACCTGATAGGTATTTTGATTGATTTATTGGTCTTCGGAGTCGTCTTTGACTTTTCCTGGTGAAATGCCTTGAAATTTCAGTTTAGGAAAGTGGCTTGGTAAGGATTTCCTTATAAAGGCTTAAGAAGAGAATCAAGGCATTCTTGGACATCATGTCTCCGTTTGCATTGTCTTCCTGTTTCTTGGATTGCTCCCCAAGTCACATGGAACACATCATCCAGGAGTCTTCCCAAAAAAAGGTTCACCTGACATATGCTTCTGCTTGCCTCCCGGAGAGGAAGCGGTTTACTCTTCAAGACTCTCATCCTCTGAATTTCCTGGGAACAAAGACCTTACTTCTCTAAAGCTCCACTCAGACTGTGCCTGGTACTTCAGGCGGTCAACTCCATTCCTCGGCAACGGTTTGCGTTGTCCTCCAACCCTCCCAGGAGAATGGCCAGGAACCAGGAATGCTGATGATTAAAAACAAAACAAATAAACAGCTGCCCCTGTTTGTACCTCCTGCAGCTGTAACCTCAAATCTTGGATCCTAACCCTTGATTTCTCTCAGGAAAGGTCTGATGCTCTCTCTAATCAAAAACAGTGTCCTGGCAGAGTGTCCTGGTCAGTGCTCAGTCTCCTACAACTACTATTGCCAGTGTCTTCTGGCATCTGGTACACCTCAAGCTGACTTATGTTTTCCTGACTATGCTGTGCAAACGGTCAGATACTCCACAGCTGGAATATCTGAGTGTTCTCTCCAGTCTGGAATCTGGATCTGGCTGACTGTGCTCTGCCCATGGCGTGAAAGGCAATAGGGGAGCGTCACCCCCACTTCTCGGATCTCGTCAGCAGGAATTTTCCCAGTGAGCAGTAGCCCTAGTATGGAGGCTATCTAGATATTTGCTTTTGTTTATAAAATGTTTTGGATATGTGAAAATCTTATTTTTCATTTGTGTGTGTGTGTGTGTGTGTGTGTGTGTGTGCGCGTGTGCACGCGGCATGGCACGGCATGTATGTAGAGCTCCGAGGATGATCTATGGGAGTCCATTCTCTTCTACTTCCATTTGGATTTCAGGGATTAAATTCAAGTCACCAGGCATGGGTGGCAAGCACGTTACCAATGACTCATCTTACTGACCTATGAAAATCTCCAATTTCTGACCCACCATTCCCTCTATCCCACTGCCTCTAACATGTGACTGACTATAAAATTCTGAACAGGAAACTATTTTCCCTTTATAGCAAGTAAATTCATCATATGTACTAGTCCCTGTTCAACATTTTAATTCTACCCAGGTTTTGACTTTGTCATGCGGCCTAATTTTGTTTGGCTTTTTGCAAATCTAAAATAGGCGTGACTTAGTAACCTGTAATTTTTCTGTCTCACACACAAACACACCTGGATAGAACCTTCAATTTTACACACAAACAAGCACACTTTGATATGGGTCATTTTTAATCTACTAAAGTAAACTAAATGGCAAGGTTGACAGACCCTTTCTACATGGAGCATCATGTATTTTAGTTCTAGAAAATTTCCCTTGAGTTAGTTATTTCTTTTTTTTTTTAAAAAAAAAAACTTCTTTTTTATATTTATTTAATTATTATCTATACAACATTCTGTCTGTGTGTATGCCTAAAGGCCAGAAGAGGGCACCAGACCCCATTACAGATGGTTGTGAGCCACCATGTGGTTGCTGGGAATTGAACTCAGGACCTTTGGAAGAGCAGGCAGTGCCTTAACCTCTGAGCCATCTCTCCAGCTCCCAGTTAGTTATTTCTTTAAAGAATCCCTTCTCTTCCCTTTCCTCCTGCCCCCTCAAGAGAAGGTGTTGTTTTACAGCTCGGGCTGGTATGGAGCTTGCTGTGTAGCCCAGGCTAGCCTCACAGTCATGATCTTATTGCATCTACTCCCCCAAGTGCTGGGGTTACAGGTATGAGCAATTATCCCTGCCTCAGTAGAAATCATACTTGTTTATTTGCTTGTTTATCTGTTTCTGGTACTGGGGATCAACACCATCTGTTGTTAGAGCCCCAGTCCTGTGCATCTCTTCCCAGTTATCCAGTTGCCACTCATGCTCAATTCCTGACCTAAGGCTGACTTGCTACATCCTCTTATCGTCTCCTTTTCATTGCTTTCTCTTTCAATGTTTTAGATTTCTGAAATTTTGATTTCAATACTTTCTTATGAAATTCCCATGTCGTGTATTATAATTTTGATTTCCAAGATCATTATCCTTTGGCTCTTTTAATGAAATCTCCAATTCATTGATCATAAAATGTATTCTTAGTTCTCTGGGGATGTTAATGAAGTGTTATTGGCTATTACTGTTTTTGTTGTTGTTATTATTGTTTTTACTTTTTCTCTTCTCTCTGTATCTTCTCTATTTCTTTATTTGAATGAGTTGCTTCTTTTTCAGTTTTTTGAGACGAAGCTTTACTCTTTAGCCCAGGCCGACCTCAAACACATAGATCTCACACTTGAGTCTCCTGAGTGTTAGGACTATAAGCACAAGCCTCCAAGCCTGGTAAACTCCCGTCTTTCACACTAGAAGTAATTTTCAAATGTTTCTTGCTCTTAGCAGACCAGTTATGTTTGAGGGTGGTACCCTTGACTCGTACTGGAAACATCCGGGGAAAGCTGCAGCTAATTTACCAGCCCTCCCTCTAAATTAATTAAAATGCAAAGGACAAAGTTCCTCAGAATGTGTATAGAATGTTACATTCAAGTTCGGGGATCCGCGGATCCAGAGCGCCTTAGATAATGATGCTAAACGTCAATTGCTGTTTCACTCCCTGACACTGGTTGGTGGGCAAAACAGTCTTCCAGCTTTGGCTGGAACACCTTGAAGAAAGGGGAGGGCACCAGCAGCCAACCTGCCCATGTTACTTTGAAACATTCCCAGGATCAAAATTATCTTTCTTTGTTTAATATAAAATAGAATTTTCCATAATTCTACTCGTTTGTCTTATTTATGCTTACTTCATACATTAGCATTCAATGAACTTAGAGATCTTTTTATTGATTCTTTGGTAATGCCATACCATGTATTTTTATAATAATCCACACCTCAATTCTGCATCCTCTTTTGCTTTTTAAGCAACATATTGACTCTAATCTGTGCTGTCCATGTAGGTGAGGGCCCATCCACAGGAGTATGGTTGACTACCAGGAGCCACACCCTTAAAGAGAACTAATTCTCCCTCCCCCAGAAGCCACCAACTGTCGATAGCTCCTCCGTGCTCAGTAGCTACTCCCCCCACTCCGTGGTGAAATAGTGGTTGGATGGTTGGACTGACGTTGTACAGGTCTTATGCCAACGACTGCAGCTATTGCGAGCTCATGAGTACAGAGGTCCTGCTATGTCCTTAAGACACGGTTCTGCTCTGGTTCTCCACAACCTAACCTCTGTTCTTAGACTCTTTCTAGCACCTCTTATACAGTGGTCCCTGAACCTTAGTGAGGGGATATGATACAGATGTCCCATTTGTGACTGACTATTCCACTGACACTTATTCTCTGCACTTTGACTGATTGTGATTTTTCTGCATTCACCCTTTCTTTTTTTTTTTTTTTTTTTTTTGTTTTTCCGAGACAGGGTTTCTCTGTGGCTTTGGAGCCTGTCCTGGAACTAGCTCTTGTAGACCAGGCTGGTCTCGAACTCACAAAGATCCGCCTGTCTCTGCCTCCCGAGTGCTGGGATTAAAGGCGTGCGTCACCACAGCCCGGCTTGCATTCACCCTTTCTACTGCACAAAGAAAGTGCTCTGGTGAGGTCTGGGAGCAGCACGTAGAGATATGAACTTGGAAGTTTGATACTGTGTCCATTTAGCAGAATAAGAGTAGTGGGTTCACCCCTGGGGCCTGCAAGCTCCCCACCGGTAGAGTTTGAGCCAGATACACAGTAGTATCTGGGGAGCAGATGACGTTCTAAGTGAATGTCTGCTGTTGACATGAGCGTGGCATCTTAATGGCCCCAATGTCTCGGGTCCATGGGGATGACAAAGCATTTCCCAGGTCATGTTTAGGATGTGGCAGAGCCTTCCCTGGTCTCCGTGTGAATTTCGACAGTGTGCAGAAAGCATAAACGGTACCTTCCTCTTCCAGATGAATACAACCTGAGACTGCTCTACTATAGAAACCTACCACCAAGTCTAGCTAACCCCTCCTTCTCCCCACGCTGTGAATAATCAATGCAATGAGTTTCTGGGTTGCACAGTAGGTCCAGTCCATCAGAGTGAGCACAGTCCCAGCTTGGCTGTACTGTATCTGCTGTTTCTTCAGATCTGGCATTTCTTCCTTCCTGAGTTGCCCCAGTCATGTTTCCGGAACCAAGCCATGCTAGACATGACAGTGCCAGGTATGTGTTTCCAACAAAGGACTTCCTTTCTTCTTGGAACTATTTTATACAATTGGTGCTGATCACACACAATAATTCTATCATGGGATGATATGATATCATGCTGTGATATGATAGCATGATATGATAGTTCTAGCATCCTTGGATAATACCATAAAGTCAATATTTCTGTTTCTCTGAAGATGTCTATAAAAAAAAACTGTTGATAATCCAAAAAGGAAAAGAGAAAAACTGTCCCTCAGCTAGCCTCCCACAGACATTCTGGGTTCTTAAACTTGTATTTTTCTTGAAATGTAGTTGTTCCAACTGAAGCTATCAGAGCACACAGGCTGACTTATATGTGGTGGCCGTGGATGCCCAGTAGAGGCCAGACCTGGTCAGACCAGGGTTAAAGACGGGCTCGAACTCTGAGGGAGTCAGGCTGTCTAGACTTTTCATGACCTTTACCCTCAGTTCTCAGGAAATTCTTTGACTTTGAATATTTCACAATAACTTAACTCACGTCTTTCTTACCCAGCCACTTAATACTGCAGAACTGAAAAGATCAAGCCTGGTCCTTCCTAGCCATTCATAGAAAGCCGAGAGGACAACCCTCCTGCCACAGAGCAGCTGAGGAGCTTAGTGAATTTTCCACAGACAACAAAGTCCATTTTGTTAACTTCCTGCATACAACGGAAGAGAGGCTCACAACTAGCATTCACCAATCCAGAGATGGAAAATTCCAGCATTCAAACCTGTTCTGTAAGTGACTTGTTGTTGTTCCATGGAGGCCGCCGCTCCAGCTCGCTCTCAGAATGGAATCGAGACTCCCCTAAGTGCTCCCTGTCACACATTTTCCCCTTCGCTTTCCCAGCACAATGGTGGATGAACTTCCAGCCTCTAACCTGGCTTCCCATAGCATCTGGCTGGCCTTAAGAAAGCAGCAGCCAAGAACAAACTCAGCAGGAGGCACTGAGCAGGGAAGGCAAGAGCCAAGACAGCAAAGTCTCCCCTCCCATCCTCCCGAGGCGACAAGCTCTGCAGATGTCCCAGCTTCAGAACCCTGGAGTGCCAGTCAAGAGGCTGGCTCTGCCACACAGCCGCCCCCATGCTCTTGGCAGTGAATCTTTTTGCTGTTATTCCCCCTCGTTGTCTTCTGATGCCTGGCCCAGTGTTTGCTTGTCTTGCATCCAAAGATAAACTGCAGGCACTGAGAAGGCCAGACTTTAGACATCAAAATAGAGCCTTGCCTGAGGGGAAATGTGGAAAGGGACTTTCTGCTTGTCTTCTCCATCACAGCTCATTTGACCAGGTAACATGGTGCATGTGGATTCTTGTGGTCCCAGAACTGAAAAGAACTATGGAATATACCAAGGCTCACCCATCTCATTTTGAGCATCACCTACAGCAATTCAGGTCTCTTTACTCTCATGATTAGCCCAAAAGTTACTGTCTCCCTCAAAAAAGTACTGTCAATTGCAGGCAGCGTTACTAGAATGTTCCTCTAGGATGTTCACAAAAGGTAAGATGATTTTTGTTTCAAATGAAAAGGAGTGGAATGTGTGGGCCTGTGTGTGGAACAGGGGTTCCGCCTCCGTTTCTGATACTTATCTTTCTTCTGATGCATCCAAAAATTAGAAAGACAATGTAGTTTGCCTCTTAGGGGACAAAGACAGAAGACAGAGTGATGGAGAATGCTATTATGTTTTTCATCTGTATTCACTTGGGAGACATCCAGAAGAGGCAGCGGGAAACAGGAAAGTTCACTGTGGCCTTCTGAAGAGGTCAGTCCACCCCACCTCAACCTAGTATCTTTGGCCCTAGTAAGCCGGTCAGCAGCTTTTGAAATGCAAAAGCGCGCAAAATCCTTATTAAATTATACATAGAAGCAAACAGCTCCCCAAACCGAGTAGGGAGGGAGGTGGTAAGGACAGGGAGTGAGAGACACAGGCTGAAGACAAACACAGTGCAGAGCCAGCAGTGACAGCTGGCTGCCAAGCCAGGGGACAGTAAAGCACACTTCTGAGATGAGGAGAGCTGGTTCTTATCACCCGAGAACAACTTGCTCTTTCCTTGCCCAGAAATGAATGTAAATAGGGACAACCCCTGCTCCCCGTGTGTTCAGCTGGCCACTTAGAACCAAGCGCAGAGGTGACACAGGAGGTGCCAGGCCTCTTTATGAGTGTGCTTGTCTCTGCTGAGGGCCTGTGAGGACATAATGGATGCCTCCGAGCCTCATTTCCTCTTGGCCCACAAAGTCAAGAGCCAGAAGCACGGGGGGATTGGACTGGAGGACGGGCATTTTTATTTTCCTTCTGTTCTCACACCACTGGATGAACGGCTGTGCCCTGGGAAAAGGAGGTGATTTCAGATTTGGAATGCTGCATCCTTGACCACTGGGCAGAGCCTGTACAGAAGGGAGGCATCTGACAGAGGCAGGTAGATGTATCTGAACCCCAAACACTAGCTTTGATGGCATATGGACCCTTGGACCAACTGCTGGGCAGGGCTGCTGCGATGCCAGCAGGCCGTCGCTCTCTCAACATGGGAAGCCTAAGAAGAGCCGCCATTTGTGAAAGGCTTCTGTTGAGGAAGTTAATTCTTAAATTAGAATGTAGCTTAAAATATGTCCTGCCAAGACTTTCTTTTATTACCTTCTAGAACTTTCCTTAGAGACTATTGTCTCTATTCTTTTCTACTGGTACTGGGGTCTCAGACCCACCCCTACTGCCCTCTCCCTATGTCAGTAAGAATAAAAGAACCGACATTGTGGACATGGTACAAAAATTTTCACACCAAAAAGTGACATCACATTAATTTCTTTCTGGTACTAGAGACTGAACCCAGGACCACTAAGTTATATCCTTGGCCACTTGTTTTAATTTATTCTATTATTTTGCTTTGAGACAGGGTTGCCTCAGATTTTCTATCCTCCTGCCTCAGCCTTCTGAGTACCTTGGATTACAGGCATATTCTGCTGCTTCTGCCTACCACCAAACCAAGCTTATAGAAGTCTCGGCACTTTACAGAGGAGAGGGAAACATTGAACTGGTTAAGCCATGTAAGTGTTACCAGTCAGAAAGATCTGTTGCCCTTCGTGCAAAGGACTCAGTCACCTCACCCCTTGATGTAGGCCTGGCCATACATAGCCTGTACACAGAAATGGCGTGCCGTGTGTCCCACCTACTTCCAGTCAGAAACATGGTCACCAGTGTGTGACTGGCTATGTTCTCTTCTTTCTAACAAGAGACCATGCCCAACAGAGACGTCTAGAGTCCATAGAAAGAAGACAGTGTGGTTCATTGGATGTTTGTTTTTAATTTTTTTTCAGTTTTGTCATCTGGACAGTGGTTTCCTGAGCCCTCCCCTTGTAATATTATTATGTAGAGCCATGGGAATTAGTTTCTTCCATCTTCCCTACATGGCGGGCTAAGTAGACAGATGGTTCAAGTCTAACCTGCAAGCGTTAGGTGACTGCTGAGCATTAGTTTTCTTCTGGCTTCATAGGGCAATTTCTTCACCACCTGCCCCCTCCCATGTCGATCCTCTCAGAGGAACCAGCTTATGGAACTGCCAGGCTCTGCTATGATATTCCCAGTACAAGATGTTTGAGGAGCCGAAGCTACTGGAAGACCAAGAGTACCCAGAGCAGGAAAGGCGGGTCTAAGAAACCCAAGATCACGGGTCGGCTTCAGTAGCATGGATACATCGTCCTCAGGAGACTGGTGCTGCAGTTGCAAAGTTACCTGGGAATTTGTTTAACTCTTGAAAGGGGAAGAGTCAGTAAACCACAGCTTCTCAAACTGTGGGTATCCACCAACATAAAGAATTTATAACTGAAGGGGGTGAGGTGTGAAAAAAAAACTGGCAATGGTGTTATGAACTCTCAAAAACCTCAAAATCAAATGAACATGTTATGCTATGCTCCTCCAGTGCCCCGTGTTGCACTGTGCAACCCCTGTGCAGAGTGAGCAGAGCAGGGCCTTCTCCCAAATTTGCTACCAGATTCCACCTTCAGGGATTACAGACTACAGACCTCATTCCCCATCATCTGGAACAGAGGGACTACATGAGATTTGTGGCTTTGAAATGTACCCATCGCTCTGCAGCCCGTTCTCAGATGAAACACCAGAAGAGTCACTTCCTGCAGTATCCAAGGAGCTGGATCCCTGCATACCCTGTAGCAGCTCTTGGGTCTATGCCTCGTCTGGGTCTATGAGGCCTAGTTCAGAATCACATGATGTAAAATGTCCCCTCCACTTCTAAAACCACATGACTCTAATCATTCCCCAAGCTTTGACTCTGCTTAGGGGAATGTCAAATGCTTGTCTTTAAGAAGGGAAATCGGTGCTGCCGGGCCGATTGAGGTTTGCAGGCACACCTAATGAAAAAGTGATGGGGTCTCTTAAAAGTGAGACAGCATCGACATTTTGAAAGCACTCTATTCTTTGACCCAAAGCTTAGGCTCCAAATGGCTTCATGCTCCGATGTGTCTTTGCTCCAGTGGTACTCTTTTGGCTTGAATACGGCCACAGGAGAATGCCCATGAGCACCATAAAAGTAAAATGAGCAGGTGCTTCCATGGGCAGAGCAATTAGACTTAACCAGAACCTGTTGACATTGTCATAGGGGGACATAAAACCAGCATTATTTTCAAAGAGGGAGAGAGCGTCATGGCGTTTACCAGACCTAGCTATGTTAAGTGGAAGGCCAGCCATGGTTAGGGAGTATTTGGCCCAATGTAAGAGGCTGTTAGTGCAAGGAAGCAGAGAGAAAATGCATTTATTGCTACAACTTTCTATACAGCCGTCTTGTTGCCTGCTTTCCGACTGAGTTCCCATGCTTTCCCTTGCACGATGTGATGACTTTATTATTTGGGTCACTGTAAAGGCCAGACCATGAAACAGCTCATTGAGATGGCAACAAGGAGTTCAAGAATATCACAGTTTTGACATGCCCCCCCCCCGCCTGAAGCTTTGGAGCCGGGGGTAGTATCTGACTTAGGGTTATTATTGCTGTGATGACCAAAAGAAACTTGAAGAGGAAAGGGCTTATTTGCCTTACATATCCCAAGTCACAGTTCTCTGAGGGAAGCCAAGGCAGGAACTGAAATTGGCTAGGAACCTGGAGGCAGGAGCTGATGTAGAGGCCATGAAGGGGAGCTGCTTACTGGCTTGCTCTTCATGCCTTGCTTAGCCTGCTTTCTTATAGAATCCAGGACCACCAGCCCAGCATGGTCCCACCCATAATGGGCTAGGCCCTCCCAGATCAATCTCTAAGAAAATGCCTATAGACTTGCTTACAGCCGAATCTTATGGAACCATTTTCTCAATTGAGGTTCCCTCCTCTCAGGTGACTCTCGCTCGTGTCAAGTTGACGTTAAAATAGCATAGGTCACAATACACTTGGCTTTAAAATCCCTCTGACTTATTTCTCTGTAGCCACAGAGCCACAAAGTATCTGCGGTCATTCAGGAGTTTTATTTAACCATGATTGCAACTGTGCCTCTAGATCCTGCCAGCTTTTTAGACAATAGCTGAAGCCCGAATCCTGTGACTCCACTGACTCCCCAAGCCAGCGATGCTCTCTCCTTCGGTCTCATTGCTTCTCTGACCTGATTGGTCCTCCACAGTGTTCATTCCTTTGAGGAGTGCATCCTATCTACTCTGATACACATACATATTCTGATATGTATCATACTCTTGGATATATATTTGCACAGTCTTGGATATTCTAAGCTTCAGAGTTTGGGTTCTGCTTCCGGCCAGCAATGCCCTGGGTCATGATGAACTTTAGGTTTTTGTGTATGTAAAGGAACTCCTTATCCTGGAATGCCTGAGTGAAGATTCAAAACCTTTGGCATAAAATTTGTCCTACAGTCGACAGTCAATAAGCTGCTCTCCTCCCCTCCTTTCCCTGATGAGTCCCACATGTTCGTATCTCAGACACGGTTGTTAGTTCGTGTTGCTATCGCTCATACATTTGCTAACAGAACCTGAAGAAGGAAACGCCTACTGTGTCAGAAGACAGGTGTATTCTCATCCCTTTTCTCCTGTTCTAAGGTCTTCACTCTCCAAGATCCCAGGGCTTATGCTTGCAAGATTTTCAGCCGAACATGAAAATGCTGCTGAGCTCATTTAGTTTCCAAACTTAAGTTGGAAATACTTCTGGGCCAGTAATCAGAGTACTGCTCGTGATTACCGTGAGCGAAGACTAACACAAGGAAGCTTGTTCTCTCAGTCTCTCCTTTTCTAGTGGAATACTGCGTTGGTAAAGCACAAGGCTTTAAAACAAAATTCCACCGAGCAATATTTGATGAACTAAAACCCCAACTCAGAGTTTCCCATAAACTCAGCTCAGAGTCCTCCAGGGAAGGAACCAGTTCAGATCCAGGTAGTGCAGAGATTTCCCTCAGCAAGCTTTTCAATAATCAACGAAGCTAGAAAAAGTAAGACTTTCACCCGGACTTTGCTGTGGTTTGAATGTGTCCCTTCCTACGTCTGGAGCTGCCGGTGTTGGCACTGAGAGGTGAGCCGAATCTAAGGTCTAATCTAAGGCACCTGGGAAGTTAAAGGGCTAAGACCCCATATGCAAACAGGCAGTTTGCCCTCGCTTGTCTTTCTGCCTTCTGCCATGTGAAGACACAAAGGCCCTCACCAGACTTTGATCTTGGATTTTCAGCCTGCAGAACTGAGAGAAATAAGCTTCTGTTACTGACACATTGCCCAGCCTTGGGTCTTTTGTTGTGGCAGGACAGACGGACTGACATGAGTCTTCATCTGTCTAGAAGCCTGCTAGAGTATTCCCAGAAGGCTTCGGAGAGCAGAGCCTGTCCCCTAAGTCCTTGCTTACTCTTGTTCTCTACGTGTTCCTGTTTAGACTTAGTCTCACCGTGTTCTTTATTTTGTCTGGCTGATCCAGACAAGCTATTAACACTCTCTATACATTATTTCCCATTAGGATTCAAGGTGAGAAAAGCTGATCCCGTCCAATGTCTTCATTTGACCTGAAGCTGGAAAATGTGGCTAGAAACAAATACTCAAGTTTCCAGGTGGCCAGTGTCCTTCTCCCCCACAGCTCACATGTGAGCAGGTACAGGCCCCCGAGAACTTACTGCTGACTCTCTCTCTCTCCACCCCATGTGTGTACCCTACATAACAGAAGAGCAGCTCATTGAGGAATGTTGTCAATCATCTGTGATTGACGTCTGCTCCATTCACAGAACCACCGAGAGTGAGTGAGACACGGGAGTTGGGTTGCCACAGCTCACCCGTGCATTCCCCACTCCCCCAACGCCTGCTGTGCTGGAAGCGGGTTGGCTTGGGTGCCACAGACACAAAGAAGAACCAGATGCAGCCCAACCTCCCAGCTGCTTTGTGGAGTTGAGTGAGAAGCAGCCTTGCAGCAGAGGCATTCTGGGGAGTACTAGAAGACTTTGAAGAGAAACAGATGTCTACCTGAGACCGTAAGGGATGGAGAAGCATATTTTCAGGCAGGGATAATGTGAGTGCCTCCAAATAGCCACCAATTAACTCTGGTCCTCAAAAGCCACAAGCACCTCCAATTCAATTGTTCACATCACACAAAGCCACAACACAGATACCATAGAAGGGGACTAAGGGAAAAAGCCAGTTCTGTGCCTTAGCACACGGCGTGTGACGATCCATACTCCGCCCCAACAGCAGCTTGCCTTCCCGATTGTGTTTTCTCAAAGCAAATGCTAACATTGGTTTTATCCCCTGAGCACACACCAGCTGGATAATAGGAGGAAGCCAGCTCAGCATTAAAAATTGACTGCAAATATTTAGAGGGCAGACTAAGCCACAGGCAGATAAGATGGTGGAATACAGTATTATTTACAACCAGGGGCCAACTGTCCTAGCCTACTCTGCACCCCATCTCCCATCCCTGCTGACACCATGGTCCTATTAGGAACCTTAATTGATCCATTTTATGAATGTATCAGAAGTATAAACAAGGTCATGCGGAATTTAGAAGACATTAATGAGACCTGTGTAAATTTAGATCACCCAGAATGGGGTTGTTAGATCAGTTGCAAGTGAAGAAAACCCAAAGTTTGCTTTTCGCTTTGTGAATCCTCTTCTTGCCAGCAACTGCCCACCATAAAGGCTCTCGAAGGCCCATGAAGTGACGGGGCATTAAGTGTGTTTCATGGAATAGCTGCATCGACTTAAATTGCTATTTACTTTCACCATAGAAGCTCTGGTGAATAAAACGGAAGATGGTGCCGTTTCCATCCACTAAAACAAATCTTTACTAAGGAGAAATAGAGGAGAAAGAAACTAAAATGTCAGTTGCTGACACTGTCATTGGCCCACCACTCAGTAAATAAACATAGCATCTATTAGTTGTCATGGAAACGCTCTGTCGGACTCTGAGCCTCAAAGCACAACAATAAAGGAACCTTGATTTTTGAAGCCCGGCACAAACAACTCCTTTGGCATTTCTCATGAGCTCACCAGCTAGCATTTTTCCTGTCAGCTTCCTTCCTGGGACATGAATGCATTTGCTTCAGAGAAAGACATGTATCTTAGAAACCTATCAAAAACATTTGAATGCAGTACCTTGGCCATCTCTGCTCTTGCCACTCCCCCCGCACCTCTCTCTTAACCTCTCTGCCTGAGAAGAATTTAAATGGCACATTTAGTCCCTGCACATTGTGCTTCCTGTGCTCCGTGCTGCATAAAAGGGATTGATTGAAGCATTTACAGTAACGGCGTGGGCGGGAGGGACCAGGTTTTCTGCTCAGCACAGACCGTTCTTAAATACATAATAAGAAGCCACAACACAGGCGGCAGATGAGCATGCTGGCATTGTCTCTTCTTCAGTAAAGCATTTTTGTTAGTACAGACTTGATGTGTGTTTCCAACATTCAAGAAGAAAGTGGCTCAGATGTGTGAGCATGGATAAAGACCTATGGGTCTCAGAGATGTTGGTCAAAAAAGTCAGACAATGTTTTTTATATAATTTTTTCCTTAAATCCTAGAATTTCTAGCAGGGCTCAAGGCAGGAATGGGTGTATTTAAAGGTTCCAGCTGAGCACCACTGAAGTGGCAGGGACTCCATTGTTAACAAACAGCTGAACCGCTAGCCCCAGCTCACATCTGAAAGCGGCGCTCTCATATTCAGCATTTCTAAAGCCCACGAGACTTGACAAGCTGGGCATAAATCAGCATGATTTAAATTCCTGATTTCCTGGCATTTCTCCAGTGATAACCCCCACAACATTGTCCCACTGTCAGAGCTGAGGGCCAGGGTAGATCCCAGCGACTGCAACCTCAAGCGTCAAACGGGAAAAGCAGTTTCTGATTCCCTCCAGGACCTGTAACAATTCCTTCTGAACCCTTTAAGGTGTTCCAGTAAGTCTTCTGAAATGAGGCTAAGGGCAGATTTTATTTATTCCAATATTCTAGTAGGCCTTTTTCGTCTTTGCATGTGACTATCCCTGGATTTTTCCAAACCTTAATAATCCATCTCTGGATGCCCATGCTGATTTGAATAGACCGTGGTAAGGAAGTTATTGAAGAGGGGAAAACAAATGGCATCTGAATGGTGAGGATGGTCCTGTCTTCTTAAAATGAACTCAGATACCACTTGCATCAGAAAGCCAGAGACACAGATCTGAGTGAGCTATCCTGAACCAGAAATCCCTGGGGAGATGCTTCATCAATTTGGCAAACGTCAACAGGGAAGCTGGGGACACCATCCTTAGTGTCTGAAAGTAGAACCCAGGAATCTGCACTGTGTAACCACAGGGCCCGGCACATGTGGAGGCCAGTTAACATGTGCTGTACTGACTTGAACGTGTCATCTGTTATATGTGTTCCTCCAGAGAAAAATAATCGATCATGTTATGGGATATTTGTACACTGTGTGAAGATGTATTGCTGTGATTGGTGTAATAAAAAGCTGAAGAGCCAGTAGCTAGGCAGGAGCATATAGGTGGGACTTCCAGACAGAGAGAACTCTGGGAAGAAGGAAGGCAGAGTTAGCAGTCAGACTCGGAGGAAGCAGGACAGACAGTATGGAGAGAGGTAACGAGCCACATGCCGGAACATAGATTTAAAACTATGGGTTAGCTTAAATTATAAAAATAGTTAGGAACCGGGCAGTGGTGGCACATGCCTTTAATCCCAGCACTCGGGAGGCAGAGGCAGGCGGATCTTTGTGAGTTCGAGACCAACCTGATCTACAAGAGCTAGTTCCAGGGCAGGCTCCAAAGCCACAGAGAAACCCTGTCTTGAAAAAACAAAACAAAACAAAAAACTAGTTAGGAACAAGCCTAAGCTAAGACTAAACGTTCATAAATATCAATAAGGCCCTGCGTTATTTGTGAACTGTCAGTCATAACACCGAAAATACAGCTACACATTCACATTCTTATTTTCCTGTTCCCTAGAAGTGACTCCTCAGTCAGACTTGTCCCTGACTTTGTCGAGTTCTCCCTTCCAGGAAGCTGGCTTGAAGAGGCAGTGTTGTCTCTTGACATCTCTGGAGTGTGCCACTCACCTGCTCCTAGGGATGCTGGATGTCATGGTGTCACAGTGTCACAACAGGAACTCGGGGTTGGGACTCAGACCCTCCATGGCCTTGACTACACCTTTGCGATCTAGCCTCTGCATGGTTGGAATTTTTGACACAGATTGTGTGTCACCCATGGCCAACCTCCTAGATTCTCCAGTGCTGGCTGGTCATGAGTGAGGAAAGGGAAGATTGTCACATGCGCTTGGCTGGTTAGTAAATCTTTACAGTACTGCGGGAATGTACAATTTGAGGTATTGTGATTTCAGTTTATGTGGGCTCTGATATCAGCCTGGCACGGCCATGGCTTGAATACAGCTTGGTAGCTGGAAAGCTAGCAATTTAGAAAGACAAAAGGTGAAAGGCTTGGCTCCGGCCTTCTTTTGACTTGTAGATTGCCCAGGAAGAGTTGCTGGCTCCAAAGCTGGTGAGATATGCAGGTGTGTGGATGAGAGGTGTGGTGTCCCCCGGAAAAGGATTGTGAATAGAGAATTCCTGAGGGTGGAGGAGCATTTTGAGAGGGGATTCAGAGCTTGGGAGGAGAAAATAAACGCAAGGTCATGCTGTAAGGACGAGAAGTCCTGAGCTGCCTTTAAATGATGATGGTGTAAAAGAGTCTGATTTTTCCACGCGCCTCTGAGAACACACTTAGGGCAAAACACCAGTTTCTATGTTGGGGCGACAGTCCCCAACAAGTTTATTTTGTCTCATGTCACATTTTCACCCTAACATAACAAAGCTTCCTGTATTTTAAAACATGCCAGGTAGGGGGTGGTGAGATGGCTCAGCAGGTAAAAGTATCTGCCTCCGAGTGAAGCTTAAAGGCCTAAGTTCACTCCTTAGAACCCACAGCAGAAGAAGAGAGCCAACTCCTGATAATTGTCCCCTGACCTCCACAAGTGTTCCTTGACATGTATGCACCCACACTCATGTGTGAAATCACAATAAATAAAAATTTAAATATGGAGGATGAGAATAAGTATAAACTACAATGATCTATAAGCATGAAGCTATCATAACAAAATCACTATTATGTACATTAACTTAAAAAATCAATTAAATAAAATACGGTAAAGTCTTGACCATGGATGCCTCCAAGTTTCCCTCCATATTCCTTTATAATACATTTTGTGAGCTGTCTGGTTCTAGAAGAAACCTCAGGGTAAGAAAGTTTTTTTTAAAGGCATGAGATGGGGGGAGCGTCTTGAAAGAGTAAGGACAATCAAAATGTCAAGGGACTGACATGTCTGGACATTTTTCCTCCTGGATGTATCCCAAATGCATCATGTGTCCATACCGTTTCTTTTGAGACACCATGGGAAAAAAGAGATTCAAATGGCTAGGGTGATATTTTATTCTGTATACTCCATCCACATACGTTTCATAAGGAATAGAAGCTGGAGGAGAAGTGGAATAGGATGTTGGGGTATAAGGGATGTCATAGTAGGACCAGCAAAGCAGTATGGCCTAACCATCCTCCTGATTCGCCTTTTGTGTGGGCCCTCCTTGGGATCCAGCATTGAAGCCACCATTGGTTGCCTCTATCATGCAGGCCTCCAGGGCTTCACTAAGACTTCTCTCGGGCCAGCAAGGTGTGGAAACAGTCCTATTGCCTCTCAGGGCAAGGATCAAGTACCATTTCTCCAGCAAACTAAGGAAAACAGAGCCAGCGTCTATGAAAACATGAAAGTGTGGGAGACACTTAAATCCAGATACTCACAGCTAACCCTGCCTCCCTTCTGAGTGTGGCTTACTTGGCACCGTCCTGGGACCAATCTAGAACCTCTCATGCTCCGGTCTGGATTGGTTGTCTAACACAGGTTCCGTCTTTTAGCCAGGAGACAAGTTGAATTCGCCCTACTTAAAGGCCTGACTGGAATCTCAGCTTTCCCAAGCATTCTTACTGATGCCTTCCTGGAGGGATATTGTAGATGCAAAGGGATTTTGAAGATGGGAGGTCTGGGTTAAGTTTTCAGTGGTCACTGACAGACTATATGACCTTGCACAAACTGGTTGCCAGTAGTCCCTGCATCTAAAAGGAGGTGACCATGCTGACTTCATGAACTGTAACAAGATAAAAAGAAACACCTAAAATAGCTGCTTCCCCAAGTCACAGGGCAAGGGTCCCTCTGCCTTTCCCCACCTCCACCCCAGCCACACATCCTTCTGCCCCCCAGCATGTGTTTTTATTCTGATCCTCTCTTCATGGGGTGTCCTGCCCTAGTCCATGACTTTAGCGTGAAGAAATTGTTCAGGATGGATGCAAGAAAACCCAGTAATTAGGATTCCTGGGGAAAAGGCAGTCAATTAAAAGGAGATGAAATGACCCAAACTAGAGATTGAGAGAAAAGAATAACCACAGTGTAAATGTGGAGAATTTGAAGTAGGGGTCTGAAGCTCTTGACACAATGAGAGCGGGAGAATGGAGGCACAGTCACGAGACGAAAGGAAGGACAGCAGTGCTTGAATCTGAGAGACCTGGATTCATCTTGAGATGCCCTGGTTTTAAGAACAGTGGAAGCCATTTTGCCCAGAAATCAGCCAATCAGTCATTCAGTCAGTCTGTGTATGTGTGTGCATGTGCGTGCATGTGTGTGTGTGCATGTGGGCATGAGTGTGTGTTTTTTAAACAGGGTTGGAAATATCTTCTAATTAAATGGAAACAATATATAAAATCTAGACAGTAACAGTATGGGCCATTGTTCAGTAACACTTTAATCATGACTATGGCCATGAAGTCACTTAACTGTGTCTTGGATTTTTTTATTTTTATTTTTAGATAGTGAGCCAAGATGAGCTACAGGCTAGTCATACGCCATGATCTGCATCCCTTGGGGGATACGGAGCAGGTTTACACAGGTTGAGTGCAGGCTGGCCTTCCCGAGGAAGGCTTCCTGCTCAAGTTCCTGCTCGTGGTGAGGACCTCTAGAGAAGTATCTCAAATGGTCACACCAATTCCCATGGACATGAAAAGGATTAAGGACGTTTTTGTTGTCAATATAATATTAGGTGACCTAATATTATACAAAGTCAAAAATGTCAACATTGTTGCATTACATAATTTAAAATAGCTAGAAGAGGATTTGAATGTTCTCATGATAAGGGGATGACAAGTGATAAGATGATGGAAACCTAAATAGCCTAAATTGATTATTGCACAATATAAAATCATACACTATAGCCAAAAGAATAAATAATCATCACTATTTAAAGACACAGAAAATGACTGGAGAATAGTAGTGACACTAAAGGATGGGAGTGAGAGGTGTGCGTGCATGTGTGTGTGTGTGTGTGTGTGTGTGTGTGTGTGTGTGCATGCACGCACACATGCAGTAGAGGGCAAATGCTACAAGGATGTGTACAGCAAATGCCCCTCCATATGTTCAAATAGAACACTCTTTCTCAAAGAGGGACCAAAGGCCACCGGAGGTCACTGAGGCCCTTTCAGGAATGACTCAAGGTCAAAAGCACTTTCATGACAGCACCGTGATTTTGTTTTCTTTTCCATTAAAATACTAAGAGAAAAAGAACCGGTGAAATACTGGTGCTATGGCATCAATTGCAGCTGCACCACAGTGCTGTGGC
>JAQHUG010000128.1:1318951-1340086 GCA_028555095.1 Dicrostonyx torquatus | reverse complement strand
TAGCACTCATATTCCTTCTTGCTCACCAACTCCGGCTTGCATCCTTTCCCTCTCTGTCTTACTTGCTTCCTTGAATCAAAAAAATGTTTCTACTCATCTCCAAAATGCATTTTACCGGCCAAGCAGGCTTCCTTGAACACCAGATCCCATTCCACTCCCAGCTTAAGCTCTGCTACTTCTGCCTGAGACTCTAAGAGACGCTCTTGACATCAAACTCAGAAAAGACAGGCAGGCATCAAAGGATGAATGAGAAAGAGAAGTGTGAGAAGTGAATGTGAGGTTAAGTTCCTGTTAGTCTTGGCCGTTCTTAGACTCAGTTAAAATCTCCATTTTCTTCTGCCCAAGAAACTTGAAGTCACCCAATTCACATTTTTATAACATGGCTAACAGTGTCAGTCACCTCACCGATGATTAAAATCCAGTTGTTTATTTATAGGGTCATTTATTGCTGAAACCTCTTCTTAAAAAAAAAGAAAAACTATAATTGCTTCTTCGGATAGTTTCCTTCTATCTGCCAGAAGATGTCATTTTGGAATAAGGCCATTCAGACTGGCTTAAAGCTGAGTGATAACTCAGCCAAAATGAGGTCAATGTAAATGACTAGCCACGACGAGGGGAAATCTGTTAAATTAAATCCAGAGGAAGTAGCAACATATCATGGAGCAAGAGTTACATGTGTCAAATAAAGGAGTGTTATGAGGATTAATGAGTCCGTTATTAAAAAACGCTTTGGGATTCTTGGATGAATGGCATTGTTGAAAGTGGGGGCAGGGCTGGCATTTACAGATTGCAGCTATGTCAAGGACTTGTAACAGGCTCTGGGGAAATATAGGAAACGCAAGATTGGGAGAACCTAAAACAAGTCTTCCTTATTGACTGTGATCTTTTTTTTTTTTTTAACTACATCCAGCAGTCCGAATACTTAAATCAGCGGACTGTGTAAGCAGATGCCCTTCTACAAAGTGTACCACAAGCAACTGTAGGCTGTTGCAGTCTGATAGAAATACCCAACCAATTCAGAGTGACCATAGTCTCATTCCCCACTGTGATTACATAATAACCTCCAGTCAAGTGGAGACTCAAAAAGTTCTCTCTCAGATGAAGTCCAAATCTAGCCAGAAGCAGTGGCACAGCTGCAGGCTTTTCCCTCCCGGGTTGAGTTGTCGCCTTTCCTGTCTCTGAGCACTCACAGGTCTCAGCAAGCATCAGGGTGACTTTGCTTTCAAGGTGCAAGGTGGTTTGCACCTTGAAGAACTCCCTCTCCTTTGAGGGCTGCACAAAACCGTGGTGAGGTAGGTTCCCAGGGCGGCTTCTGCTGTTTCAAATGCCCTCCCCAGCTCTCTGACGGCTTAGTAAACAGTTTGTTGACATGGAACCTTCATTTGACTAATTTCATTTGGTCTGTTGGGGCCTCGTGTAGAAGCTCAGCCTAAATCGTTGGCCTCCCATGCATTTCAATTGGCAACAGTGAGGACTTATACCATGTTTCTATGGAATGGTCCAGAGCAAAGGCACCATCCAAATTACACTGTATAGCCCGTTCTTAACAGGAACACACTTGAGAGTTTAAATGTTTCAACAGTACAAACGTTACTTCATTGCAAGACACAACCAGTTCCCAGACAATTTCCTACGCTGTCTGCTGTTGGAGCCTAGACTCTTAGAGCCCTAGTACACCAGGCTCTGCCACCTGTTTTCGGTAGGCTAACTAAAGAGACAATCAATAACCAAAAAGCAGAAAAGGGAAACTTAATCAATGGGGCAGTATTGGAAAGATGAAAAAGAAAGTGGTTCAATGACTCCTCAAGTGTTGGGATGGAGTTTACGTTTAAATAGAAGGCCAAAAGGGGGCACAATTAAACAGCCTTGGTCAAGGTGTGGTCCCACCCATCATAGTCTCAGTCTCCCCTCAAGGTAGCTGCAAGGTGTCAGAACTGTGTGCATTCCCTCTCCCAGGAGACAGGTGCCTCCACTGACTTGCACCAGGGCCCAGTCCCTGTCCTTGTCCCAGCATGGGACTCCTGGGAAATCCAGTTTCATGGGTTCGTTGTTCGAACAGTCCCACAAGTCAAAGGGTGGAGGATCACTTCCCGCCAGGGCAACCACACTGCTGGGAAAGCAAGGAAGAAATTCCAAATGAAGATGCTGAATAGATTAAATGTCCCTGTTTGATTTAAATTGCTCTTTTAATTCACAACATTTTATTCTTCAGTTAAATGTGTTGCTGTTAATGACTAGGTAAAGCAATGATGTAAAGATGGTATATTTATGTGACTTATTGTACATACTATTACAACATACAGTTCTAAATACTATAATATGACTATGCAGATATACTTGGTTCTGTACTATGACTTGAAAGCATTTGTCCTATGATTACCCAGCTTCCTCCCCACAGGTGACTATAGTTAGCAAGTTCTCTTTGGCCATCTCGGACATTGTGCTTTACAGAGATGACATATTGCTTCTCTTAGAGAGTTTTGCCTTTTCAAATAGATTCCAATTTGTTATTTCTTTTTTGCATGTAACAATGCATTTTGAGATCATCCTTCCTCAATAAATACAAAAGTTGCTTATACTGACACCACAATTTTGCACACATATATAGACCATAATGGATTCAATCACTGATGGACATTTACATCTTAATATCCTCTTGCTGTAAATAATACTTTAATGAATATACTTGTGAATGGGGTACTTTCTGCATGTGCAATGTACATCTAGGACAGATACTTTGAAATGGAACTTGGATTAAATGTCTGATACATTTAATTTTATTAGACATTGTTAAATGCCTTCCATAGTTAGCCTCCAGCCTTATGATGAAAATGTTAGAGTTTATTTATTATTTGAGGATTAGATAGAAGTGAATGACACAGCAAGAGGCTATTGGAATTCCTGTGAAGAGGAAGGCCTTGCTCTTCTGTGCAGGCCCCCTGTGGGGCCCTTGGTAGAAGGCCTGGTGGGTGCAAATGTGTTGACAATAATGAATATGGTATAGTTCAGCACAGTCTTTCATGAGAAAATGTAGATTGTGTCATCCAAAAATACCTACATTGACTTCTGCTGTTTTGCAGAGCAGGGGCAGTTAGTGCATATGTAGCCATTGGGTCAAAGGTCAGACCTAGACTAATGCTCTTGGCTGCTCTTGAGAACAAACTGATTGCTAGAACCACCTTACTGGCCATCGAACCGCCACACTGGGAGACGTGGTCAGACGGGTGCGTCAGAGGCTGGTCTGTCTTGGATGTCAGAGCCTCACCCAAAGCCGCACAAAGCACAGAATATTTGGATTTATAACTAAGGAAATCAAGTAAAGTTTTCATAGATAGCATAACCTTCTATAAACTATCATATATACTATTATAGCATATACTACTAAATAAAGTAATGAGTATACGTGTAGGTGTTCTTAGTTGAAATTCCACTACCTGCAAGTCATTGTCCCTGACTGCAAGGTGTACTATGGTCTCTACAGACAAGGAGACTGAGGCCCACGTGCCTGAATTCTGCCATGATTAGTCAGCTCATAAACCGATGAAATAAAAATTGTGACCCAACCAAGCCCCTAAGACCCTCAACCCATCTTTCTGGTGTTCTCAGAGGCTCTGATTCCACAGGGGGAGTGAATGGCATGGTTCACTCAGCACTCAGGCCTTTGTCGCAGGTTTCTTACCTTGAGCTGTCTCATTAATTCAGTGGATGGCACTATTTAATGGCATGCCATTAAATCTTGGTCTCACGCTCAAGCCGTCTCTTCTAAATAACCCATGCTACCTTTTGTACAAAGGACAGGTTGGACTCCAGCTCTGGGAAGGGTGCATTTGCAATGCTGCCGACTTTGCTTGCAGAATGTGTCTGATCGCCCTGGGCACTGGGCATGTTTCAACATTTACACTCTACATTTATCACAGTGTGTTTGTTGCCTGTAACACTTTTCTTTTTATACCTGGATCATTAGAGAGATCACTAGACATTTAAAAACCAAATTGAGTTTAAATACATTTCCTTGACACATCTGTTTTGTTAAATGTATCCCATGCAGCCAACATTAAAAGCAATGCCATTAAGAGGGCAAAGGGTAAGCTCATTTAGTTGACCAAACTGTGTAACACGATGAATTAATATGGTAATGTGCCTTTGGAGACCACAGCAGATAATAGGGGTGAACGAGGAGCCTGAGCCTGGTTTTGGAAAAGCAAAGCCAATTCATCATTATGCTGTAACGATATATGGGGACATTTCTCATCTCCCACACACCTCCCCCAATTCTGAATGCCTGAGGTGTACTTCCTGAACACCAACTTCGACCTATGAGACTTGGCTTCCTGCACTGCTGCGTTTCTGATGCCCAGGGAGCTCTCTCGTTTGTGTCCTGAAGCAAAGCAAACAAGGAAGATATCAGGCATAAGTGAGAGCTGAAAGGGGTGGGGGGACTGCCCCCCTCGCCCTTCTGAACAGTTAGCAAAACACTCCCCACGGAGACAAAAGGCAGAGGACATCCAGGATCAGAAATACCACGAAAAATTCCAGCTGGTATTCTCTTACAGCATAGAAATAACATACTATGTACGCTGTCACTTGCCTCTTGAAACCCATGCTTCTCTCAGTGGCCTGGGTTCTATTTTCATCCTGTCAGGAAGACCCCATGAATGTCCACTGTGCCTGACCAGCAAGGGTGTACCCTTTAACCACTTCAGGGGCAAATGCTACCTAAATACTGTTTTCTCTAGACTATAAAACTAAATATGTTCATTAGAAAAATTTAGAAGGCACAGAGAAATGTAAGGGAAAAAGTGCAAAATCATTCATAATCCCAACTCTCAGTGTCATGAATGTTTTAATCTGTCTCTATCTCATAAACCATTCAATAGTTTTCAAAGGTATAATTTAAGTTGATGTGATAAAATGGTTTTAAAATTCTTCTAAAGTTTGAGCACTTGGGTTTCTGACTGTTAATATTATTATTATGACTTTACATTTTCCAAGGTGGAAGTGAAGAAAAGCACTTTGATATAAACATTACATCATATTGGTCTCTTTCAGGGCAGATTTGTAAAATCAGGATTTCTGGACCAAGAGGCATAACCAATTGTGACTTTCTTTGTCAAATTTACTGGTAACTTTGTCCAACCCCTTCTTCTGAACGTCGCACGCAGCAAGTTCTGATGCTGCCAACCTCTACACCTTCCTGAACCCTATTTCCTGTGCTCTGTGATGCCCAGTGCCCCTGTCCACCCCCTCCTGCATCTCTGCTTCTGTCTTCACTACCGTCTCTGGGACCCCTCCTCTGTGTGGCCAGTGATGTTGGTGTTCCTTAGGCCTCTCCTCCTCTCTTCACTCTTCATGAGCTCATCTACACCCAGGACTTGGCTTGCCATGAATAACCAATGGGGCAGCACTCATCTGCAGCCCCAGTACTCAGAATGCTGAGGCAGGAGAATCAGGAATAAAATCCAACCTGAACTATGTTGTAAATTTGATTCTAATCCAGGCTAGATGGCATTGACTCTGTCTCAAAAACAGAGAAACACAGAAACGTAAGAGCAGAACAAAACAGAATTTCCATTGTTAGCTCTGTGTTGGGCTCCTTTTTCGGTGTGGAAGATGAGCATGCTAGACTTCTGGACCCTGCCCTTGCCAGTGTCCACGGACGCCTGAAATCATCTCCTCCTGTACCAGTTCTGTGCTCCCTGTGCCTATTTCAGAAGAATGAATGTCCCTGCTGATTGTGTGTGTCATGTCCACGCTCCCGATTTACATGGACTGTATTCCTACTAACGCACTTAGCAGGATCTTGCATATTGTCCAAGATATGCTATACAGGTGGAGGTCTCCCCACTGATATCTGGATCACACCATCTATTCTCTGGGTGTCAATCCTACCATGTGGCTGGACTCTATGTCTCTGTTCTACCAGTGGTCTCTGCTCTGGGTGGTAAAATAACCCAACTCATAAAGACAATCACATCAAAGCTAAATAGTGAAACAGACAAAATAACACAAGGGAATGCCTCGTGAGACACGCTAAAAATGATAAAGGAAAATCAAGTGTATGATTTAGCTAAATTTCATCAAGAATTAGAATCTGCAAAATTTTAGCCATAAATTAAACTTGGAAAAAACAATGGTAGTGAATGAAATTTGTAACATTTTATATGGGTCAAATTGGGGGATGGGTAATTAAAACAGTGCATTGTCTTTAATTAAAAGTAATTTCAGGTGGGCAATGGTGGCATATGAGGCCTTTAATCCCAACACTCAGGAGGCAGTGGCAGATGGATCTGAGTTTGAGGCCAGCCTGATGGACAGGGTAAGATCCAGGACAGCCAGGGCTACACAGAGAAACCCTTCTCGAAGATCAAATTAACAATAATAATAACAATAAAGAAATAAAATGGAGAAAATGAAATCATTTTCACTATACTATGAAAACCTACTAAGAAAACCGATCTTCTCATTCAATTATTCCTCAGATGACAAAAGACTTCCTGTGAGTGAAAGTGTGGTTGGTGTGACTGCTTCTTTTAATCTTCTACCACATTCTACACAGAGCGAGACAAACAAGCCATCCCGAGCATCTACCCACAGGCTCCCAGCGAGGCTGAGTAGCAAGGCTGGCCCTCATTTGGAGATTCTCAAGGGCAGGGCCAACCAGAGCATCATGCATGTGCCTTGCACGGCTCCCCTGCACTCTTAGTACCACACCTAAACCTTCTATGAAGACGATCTCAAAACTAGACCGTGAAAGCAATAAAGCTTCTTGGAAGGCACCTGTTGCAATTGTTTTCAAAGAAAAGCCACAGAACTGTGAATCCAAATGTCCACCTAATGTCTGCAGAGTAAATAAGTAATAAACACCTTACTCTCATTAGGGGCCTCCAAATCAATAGATTTAAATCAATAGATTAAAAAATCACAGTTATATCTGTGGGGAGGTTGGAGCACTGTTTTAGGATTAAATGAAGTCTTCCAAGCAAAATGGATCAAACCAGTGCCTTCATTTCACACCTAGTGAACAGGAAGGTGAAGCCACTTCCAGGCCCACTTACTGACCTAACCACAATGCAGGCCTGAATATTTGTACTCCTGCTTACACATCAAGGGGAATTTCTATTAGATTCATAGCTAAGGGAAGTCACATTTGAACATGGCCTCACAGCTTCAAACGAGTCTTGGTAGCATCCATATTTCCAACCTTGTCGGAAGAAAGAAACTAAGTTCTAAGCAGCAGATTGAATGGAAGCAACCCACACAAAAGATGTCTCTCCTGCTCCGTTCTCTCCGATTCCACAAGCTGAAATATGAACACAGCTGTGACCCAACATGGCTTCAGTAAAGAGGTTCACAGCCGCACGTGCCCTGGGAGCCTCTGAGCGCCTTGTATCAATCTAGACTTCACGGTGGAAGCTCTGTGCATGCCATTGGCTCTCCTTCAAGATGCTGTCCTATAGGACTGTCCCAGTCACCCTATCGTCACCGGAATCTGTGGAGTGAATAAATTGCAACATCAGCCAAGGTGTATTCAATTTTAGATTATCCCATACAGTGTCTGTTAGGAGTGACCACTCTAGGGATCAAAAGGGTGAATCTGGTTCACGTGATAAACCTAAGCTACAGATGTCAGCTGCATGTTATGGGGATCACTACTACGTAAAAATGCATTTGGTTAAGGGACTGGAGCGATGGTTTAGTGGTCACGACCATTCACTGCTCAAACAGAGGACCTGAATTGGTTTCCCAGCACCCACATGAGGCACCCCACAACCACCTGCAACCTCAGCTCCAGAGGATCTAGCACCCTCCTCTGGCTTCTGCACACACCAGCACTCACATGCGCGCGCTCTCTCTCTCTCTCTCTCTCTCTCTCTCTCTCTCTCTCTCTCTCTCTCTCTCACACACACACACACACACACACACACACACATAATTTTGAGAAATAAATCTTTAAAAATTATTTCCTAAATCTGCTATTCTCATAGCCTAGTGAGAGAATTATATGAGATGACAGAGAAAACATATGGGAACTATGCTGTGCATTCATTGGAAAATATTTATAATTCAAAACCTTGATAACATTTATTCAAATCATATCTGACAGTATTAAAATATTTTATTTTGATCTCTAAACACATCCTGCATTCTCTCTTCTACAACAAGGTTTGTGATGGGTCTTATGCTATACGAGAGAAAAAAGGAAATTCAAATCCTTTCCCCTTTTTCCTATGTTTTTCTTGTGCTTTCCTTGACTTCCGGCCAGCAGCAACGGATTGGAGGAAAGAGACTGTGAGCCTGGGTGGCTGACTCCTTCAGAGAAATAACGCTTGCCTCGGAAACCCCTCTGTAGGCGGCCATCAGTGCTCCTATTGGCCTCCCAAATAAAGGCCTTCCCAGAGAGCTGATGGGGACCTGGGGCTTTCAGAAAGACAGGGAAAGGGAAACTAGAAAGGGACAACTTCCTTCTTATTCATCTACCCTGTCCTGGAAGGCACCACATCCTCTCCCTGAGCCTTCCAAAGCATCCCCACGGACTCAAGGATTAAATGAGGCCTCCCACTTCTTCCTGGTTTAACAAATTCCATCATGTGTAATTGAATTTTTTCTTCCTGCAACGGGAAAATGAACCGCTTGCCCCTGTCTCTTCTGACTGCTGAATCTTTCTGCCCTGTCTGTTCTGTCCACTGAATCTTTGTGCCTTTCTTTGTTGATTTACAAGTCTCATAGTTCTCAAAGGCATTCAAGATGGCCCAGTGTCCTCCTGATCACACAGTGCATCCTTTTGCTCATATCTACCCCAAGAGACTAGAGGATGTTCCTTTGCAAATTAGTAGCCAGTCAATTTAAACTCATAAAATTTTCTGTCTTCAATATTTTTCATTCTATTCAATGAATAGAATGGTCTTTGGATTTTTCACAGTTGGAATGACTGATTTACCTGCATAGATATGTGAACGTAATTTTTATTTTTATATATCAGTACATGTTTTTAACTGTGTCTTACTACATATGTTTTCATACCTACTATTCTTTCCATGAAAATGTTTTATGTTTATGGTAATTTTGTATTATGCAAAAGAATTAAAAATGTAAAGTTGACTTAATTAAGGCGTAGTAGCATTTCTAAACAAAAGACATGCAGCAGAACAAATATTTTCCTTTAAAAGAAATGCAATTTCATTGACTCCAATATGTGATTCAGGAGCTCCGCCTAAAATAGAAAACTGGAGAAGATTTCCTGCTGCTCCAAAGATGGTCTGAGCTCTTTGAGCTACTGCCTAAGAAATTTAAAGTCTTTGCCAAAAGTAATCTTCACCAAGCACCATTCTTGTCTTGGTATCTACCAACAATCACCATTTCAGTTTTGTCGACATGAAGCAATATTAACTTTTAAAAGCTGTATTATTAAAAGTAATAAATATTTATTAATTTGAAATACATTGCTTACTATAAATTTGTTTATATTAACTTAAAGCTTCATTTGGCCTAATTGCACCTTCAGAAGAACCGTACCTGGGGCTAGGGAGGTGATTTGGAGGGCAAAGTGTTTACTCCATAAGCAGGACTGGAGTTCAAATCTCTAGCAGTTCAGGTGAGTATGATAGCCTGCAGGTGTGATAGCCTGCAGGTGTGACAGCCTGCAGGTGTGATAGGCTGCAGGTGTGACAGCCTGCAGGTATGACAGCCTGCAGGTGTGACAGCCTGCAGGTGTGATAGCCTGCTTGTAATCCCAGTGCTTAAGAGAATGCAGATGAGCCAAGAGCAAGCCTCCCAACACTAAAAGCTGATTATGGCTGTGCATGCCTCCACACTCATGTGCAACAGCCTGTACACATAGATGTGCACACACACATATACATGTACCACATACACATGCAAAAAGAGAACATTAATAATTTTATTGCTTTGTAATAACACAAAGTTAGGAAAAAGTTTTCCACTGTCATGTCTGTCCTAAAATCCTTCCTTATTTAGAGACAACAACTTTGGCTGGCTTTAATCATGATGATTCTCCTCTAAAAATTTAATTGTTGACTCTTTTATAATATAAACACCGAACAAAACTAAAATCTCACATCACATTAAATTATTGTAAATCCTGAGTAACCAAGCAGGTTATAACTTTTATGGGTGCATTGCCTTGATGATATAAAAAGACATGTAGATACAGACTTAAAGTATGTTTATTTATTGTATGCGTTTATACGTGTGTGATAATCTGAAGGTGCATGTGCGTAGTATTGTGTACATGCATGTGGCAGCCAGAGATTGACATGGGATGTCTTCCTTTGAGACGGGGTTTTTAGATTCAGCTCAATTGGTTAGCCAATAAAACCCTAGGATCCTCCTGTCTCTGCCTCCCCAGAGTTAGGACTACAGACACACACTGCCACACCCAGCTTTTCACATGGCTACCAAGATGGAACTCGGGTCCTAGTGAAGCAGTTTACTGACTGTGCCATCTCTCCAGCCCCCAATTAACTTATTCCTCTTCAGTTCCTAGTCGTGAGACAAATGGCTTTTCCCACTGTATGCTCCCTACTCTAAGGAGGTACCTCAAGATGGGTCCCAGACCAGGGGATCCAGTCAGCCAGCAGCTGGAACTTCTAAAACCATGAGTCAAGGCTTGTTCAGTTGTTAAGTTGCTGTCTCTGGTATTTGCTACAGTAATTGAAAGCTAACTAACACAACGCCTGAGCCAAATATCAACTTAAACATGGGAGTGTCTTCCTTTTCTATAGGAGGCAAAAGTAAACACCGATTGTCTCCAGGCTCTCAAATACACAGAGAAACCAATGTATTTTTGGAGACCATCTTCAGAGAAAGTCAAGCACTGATTATAAATGTGTAGTGGTTGAAGCATTCACTTCCCTGCATGGTTTGACCCCAAAATGTTAAGCATAAGTATGGGATGCTCCTTCTGGACAAATGAAATTTGAGTGGACAAAATTGCTTTATGACCAAACTAAGGTCTATTTAATAAAAATCCTTTAATGAAGCTGCGGTCTAAACCCAGTCCAAAGCAGTGACATATGGTAAACGTTCTGCTTCCCGTGGGAGCATTATAATCACATCATAGAGATAAGCCAACACTGTCCCCCGTGGTTTTAGTGTTTAAAATTTACACGGTGAAACTCCATGTTGTGACTCAGAGCCATGGGAAAATCAATACAGAAACACAAATGAAGAGCACTGGTTTCTTTACTTCAAGCAGGAGAGTGCTGGCTGACTTTGCTCAAGCTGGGTATGGGTGTCCACAAGCACTCATGCAGAGCTAAGTACACATTTGAATTTACTGGGAAATGATTTTAAATTTAAATTAATTGAATTTTAAAGTTTAAAGTTTAGAACGACGAATTAACGAATTCCTCCTCTCCATATTTAATGGCTAAAGACACTTGTGACCGAAGTATGTGGCTGTTCATACAGGTTTCAGGTTCCCCTGAAAGAAAAAACATTTGCTGAATCAGGACCACAGCATAAACTGAGCTGATCTCCCTCTTGGGGGCTGTAGAACATTTATGGGATCAGAAACTGGACCTAGTGGGGCTTCCAGTTTCCTAAAAGATACCAGTGAGCATTCCAACTGTGAAACCACAATTGTGGGAAACTCCCTGCAACTCCCCAAACCACAAACTATTCTTAAAACACTTTCAATGTTCTCTTCATACTTACTCATCACCGATATCTAAGGATGGTTTGGTGAGTAAGAAATTCATGTTAGCAGGACTTACAAAGGGCAAGCACTGACAAACACCTGCCTCCACTGCGTGGCAACCCAACAGCAGTCAGGTGCCCAGCAAACTCTTATTTCCTGAAGCGCTACTCAGGGGACCTGCAGGAAGGGCACAGCACGCACAAAGTTATGAGCATTTGTCTCATTTTCAAGAACGAGTCACTGCTAGCAGCAGAAAGGATGAAGAACGCATGTTCGTACGACCTCAGCCACGCGCTAAGTTGGCTCATTAGGCTAGGGCATTTCTCTCTTGCTCCTAGACACGTTCCTAAAGCTGTGTTACCCCAGAATCCAGGTGTTAACTAACATTTCCCACTCCGTCTTGTCGCTTGATGCCAGTGACTTCATTCAGTCACGTGACTGTGTTGATTATAAAGCTCTGATTCTCACAGGAGAATTATACCCCTTTTCTCTTAATTTCTGTTTCTTGATAGGTTTTTTTGGGGGGAAATTCAGGGGGAAAAAAGTTTTCTGAGAGTTTTCTGAGAAGTATCAAGGAATATCCCAACTTGCAAACATTAGGTTTGACAGGAGAAAGATTTGGGGAAAGCAACGTTGTTGTGACACCATTTTGCTCTATTCTCAGATAGAGCTGGGTACAGAGAAAAGACTCTTGGCTCATCACCATCAACCCTCTGCCCCACCCCATATAGATGTCATATCCCTTTTCTCATTCCAAATCCCCTGGCTGCTCAGCTCGCTTCTAGCTCCCCCTTGGTCCTAAAGGAGGCTAGGACTAGAGCAGGGGGCTCAACCCATGCTTTGAGCAGCTCCCCAGGCTCTGAGCACTCTTGGGAAACTTCTCAGATTAACAAAACCCATCTCTACTTTCAGACGCTACAGCACCACATCTAACTGCTTAACTTACCTAGCTTTTTCCAAAATAATTTTGTTTGTTTAAAAGGGCCAAATTTTTTGCTAACCAGGAAGCAGAAAAGGCTTAAAACTTTCTGACTCTGATAACTCTGCCATCTTTGCTGAGTCCAAATGGAGCTAGGCTACTTGGGTCTACATTCCAATTCATCATGGGAAAGTGGTACCTGAGATCCCGGAGGCTAGCCAGGATGGCCTCAGCTTTGCTCAGCACACAACTCAGCCTTCGGAAACCCAAACATGGTTATGGACAGTGCCAGTCATCTGTTCTCTCTGATCATACAAAATTTACCAAAAAAAAAAAAAAGTCATGCTGTAGCTGTAGACAGTCAGAACTAGAGGGCAAACTCACCAGTGCTTGTGAGTATTTCTTCCTCTCCTCCCCCCAGAATGAGTGCCCTTGCTGTTGGAAACATTTCCATAGGGGATGAAAACTGGGACTAAATTTTCTGTTCTCCTCCTCCTCCTTTTCCCCTTTCTGTTTCCTTCCCTCCATCCTCACCTCATCTTCTTCCTTTCATCTTCCCACCAGCGTTTCTTTGCATAAAGAATAAATTGTTTCATGATCTGTTCAGAGCCTTTGACTTTCCCCCATTTTCTTCTGAATCAAATAGCTTAAGTCATCATGCATTGTACAGGGCACTTGGCCTCTCCCTCCCTCCCTCTTTAGTCTACACACCCCCAAAGCTCTGGGCTTTCCCTATTCATTTCCATGGTGCTTCTCTTATGGCCAGGCCCTCAAAAAGGACATCTAGCTGCACAGCATCTTTGCTTCCTGGGATCAAGGTCCTCCTAACACATGAGTGTCCCCCAGAATCACTGTTAATTTCTTTGAATGTAGACTGATTCATTCCAACATAGAACATTTTGCTTTACATGTAAAATATTCCTAGTAATTATAAGAAAGGAATTCAACTGAATTGTCCATTACCAATATATGGATGATATTCTTATATGCAAACTTGGAAAATAAGTCTTGTCTAGCTAACCAAACAGAAGACAAAGCAAGTAGACTCTAGAATGTTTATGTTGCCTTTGGTCTTAAATACAAAGCACGTTTGGTCTCATACAGGATATATCTTTTAAAGTATCTTGAGTCTTATTCAAGTAGAAAAATGCTTCCAAGATTTTAAAAATAATTTCATAGATGCTTACTTTATAAATTTTTCAAATTACATGCTTGGCACTGTCAGAATAAATCTCATTGAAAACCCTATTTTCCAAAGTATAGAACATCCATAGAGGACATTAGCAACAAAAAGCAAGGTAGCTAACAGCCCACATGTTTTCAGGCTGTGTCCCCTAGTTCTACACTTACTGCAGCGGCTTAGTAACTTGGAACATTATTTGTGGAAGGCTTCCCTTTACATACACTCAGAACCACATACACTGAAAAGCTCGAAATAAACCTGCCTAATAAAACTGCCCATTTAGGTAATAAAGATGATATACCCATTACTTTCTTCATTCCTGTGACCAAATGCCTGAGAAGCGACATAAGAGAGGGTGGGCATCATTCAGTTTCCAGCTGAGAGGAGACAGATAGCCTATCGCAGCAGAGAGAGTGTGGTGCAGGCAGCTCATCAATCACATCCACAGTCAGGAAGCAGAGAAAGATAAAGGTTAGTGTTCGGCTCCCTTCCACGGCATTATCCTGACTAATATCCCAGGCATCGGTGGTACTTCCCACATTCAGGATGGGTCTTCTGTCTTCAGTTAAACCCTTATAGACACACCTAGTAGTGTGTTCTCGTGGTGATTCGTGGTTGAAAATGAGTAACAATCAGAGAGAGAAGATGGACCAATGTTACAACCAGAGGTTTTCAAATAAAATGCCCAGTGCCAGGAGTAGGATACCTTCCCTCATGTTGCTTGGGAGAGGAATCCTGGGAACCCACAGAGTAATACAGGTTATTGCCGTTGCTTTTGGCTGATACCAGATTTTTGTTTTTTTGGTTTTTCGAGACAGGGTTTCTCTGTAGCTTTGGAGCCTGCGCTGGAACTAGCTCTTGTAGACCAGGCTGGCCTCAAACTCACAAAGATCCGTCTGCCTCTGCCTCCCAAGTGCTGGGATTAAAGGCGTGCGCCACCACCGCTCGGCCTGATACCAGATTTTTATGGTAAAATCCTATTGCTGAATACATACACACCTTGGTCACAAGACATAAAGAAATAAAATTGGTACTAACCAAGAAATCTCCCAGCAGTTAGCTTTCATAGTACCAGAAGGTGCTACGCAGGTAAAAGGGGGAAGTCGTCAACAGTCTTACTGAACTGTAAACCCTGTAATGTAAGTTATAATAAAGTCCAGTGTGGTAAGATATCCCCATGGGTGCAAAGGAGTGAGTGAAATAGACAAACCCTTTCTGATTGTATTTAAAGCCCATTACAAGGGGGAAATATATGCCCAGTACTGTAAGTCTGGCTAAGAACCCATGATTGAAGAGCTCAGAGGTTCCAGATGTGAACCTACTACTACTGTGCTCAATGGACCTAGTATTAAACTTATCTGTAATTGATGAACCCACTACTGTTATTTTGTTACATTGACATAATATCAAGATGACCTTTAAACTCATATCAATACTGACATCAGTGCAGCCCTTTTTTGGTCTTTTTCCACAGTGGGAGGTGGATACTGAAGAAACTTGCATCTGTCCAAAGCACAGAGAGTCAGTTGTCTGTGGAGTACTGCCACAAACGGGACTTTTATATCATGTCCTGTGCCCTCAGTGCTAAGGGACTATTGAAGAAGAGGGGCAGGAAGACTGTAGAAGCCAGAGCATGACCACTGCACTGAAAACTCATAGCATCTACACTTGTTTTCCAGTTAGTGTTCCAGAATGGAGTGGGGAGAGGTTCACGGGCCCCACCCTTAGCTGGGGAGCTACTGTCAGTTGATCTCTGGGGGAGGGAGCATCCATGTGGTGGTTTGAATGAGAATGGTCCCATTGGCTCATAGGTTTGGATATTTGGTCCCCAGTTGGGTTGGTAGAACTGTTTGGGATTAGGAGGTGTGGCCTTGTTGAAGAAGATGCATCACTGTTGGGTGGGATGTGAGGTGTCAAAGTCTCATGCAATTCTAAGCGTCTCTCTCTGCCTCACGGTTATAGATAAAGATGTGAACTCTCAGCTGTTTCTTCATTCCACCATCACGGACTCTAGCCCCTTAAAACCATAAGACAAATTAAGCACTTTCTCTTTTAAGTTGCCATAGGGAAGTAATCAAGACAGTTTATTTACTTCCAGAATGTGACCCCCTAGGTGCATTATGCTCTGATGGATATCCCCCACACCCAGAAGTTTAAAAGAAGCCCACACTGGACTCACCAGGTTCTTTTTTAAAAAGAAGACTCAAAGTTGGGTGGGGTGGAGAAGCAGGGAGCGGATCTAGAAAGAGTCGTGGGATGAATATAATCAAAATACATTGCATGTCTGTAAATATTCTCAAGGAATTAATAAAAAAGGCTGCATTAAAAATGTCTGAGATCTTTGAATCAGTAAACTGACGTGCATCTTGGTTCTACCACAGCTAGCTGAGGGACCACTTGCTAACTCATTCTTTCTCTATAAAGTGGCAATAATAGCCACCCTGTAGGCCCATCACGACAGATAAGTTAGGTCTCTTACGCACTCTGTGAGAACAGGCCGAACAGGCTACTATCTTATTTACAATTGTGACCTCAATGCCTGGCAAAATGACCAACACATAGTAGGTACTCAGACAAGTATCTGGACATTCTGGAAAATGTGTAAGGGTCTCAGGAAATGTCAGGAAGGAATTTGCACACGGAAACACTAGGTTTCACAGGAAATAGATCAGCGAAATAATACAAATTCATCCTGGCACTTTACTCAATTTAAATGTATCCTGAAAAAATACCAAGGTGAAGGGAAATGGGTGAAAGAATAAACCCTTGAGTGTGATGCTTCAGGTACAATCCAAGGGTTACGTCATACTTTAAATGTGCACTTCGTGAAGGGAATGAGTTGCTCGGCAGAGCCAGCGCTGCAGAGTGCATGCTTCCGTTTTAGGATATGTTAGGCTGACGTTGGTCTCCATGGACTTGTGTCAGGTGAAAGGATTTGACTTTTAAATCTGTGCAGTCCAAACCATGCAGTGCTTACGATGAGCTTTCGCCACACTCAACCACTGGATGAGCGGGGCATTCTGAAGAGAGCAGTAATAGCCACTGAGCCAGCGGCCCGCCCAGTCCTTGCTGCCCCACCTGCAGTGCCCATGGGGCTGCCTACTCTTTCTCTTAGCATGGTGTCCTGCTCAGTCATCACCAGCACACAGGGAGCTGAGAAGAGAGGCAAGGAGCTGCCTTTTCCTCTGCAGGATTTTGGGAACTTATTTCATTCCCTTATCAAATACTAAGCACATGCGGACAGCCCTACCGATGCAGGGTCTGCAGACAATCAAGGTGGAAATAAATGGTGAGAAATGAGAAGCTAGCTCTTCACGCTGCTCCCAAACTGCAGCTGTAGGGGAACAGACTCCATTCGTTCTTTGGCATTGGTGGAGGAATCCAGCATGGCTACTCACCTGCTTTGGCATCTCTCCCTGGCATCTGCAATAGCACCGCTGCACTAAAGAAGAATCACCGAGGAGAGTGAGCTTGAGTGTCCCATTTTAGCAGATGTGACACAAAAGTCCACTGGGTCTCAGTGACCTACTCCCTGCTAATGCTAATGCAGCACCACACCCAAACACTGTGGAAAGTTCAACCGAAACACACGGCCCACAGGCTTCTCATCAGTTATCTTGAAACTGCGCAAGATCATTGGGTGGAAACAGACTGCAAAAGAGAGGAGACTTGGCCAATAAATAAATACAGCCCTGTATTATAGCATTGCCATAGCTCCTGAACGTCTTCCCCAAAGACCCTTTCACAGGAATCACCTAAGACCACCGGAAAATGCAGATATTTACATTAAGATTCATAACAGTAGCAAAATTATGGCTATGAGGTAGCAACAAAAATAGTGTTGTGTTTGGGGTCAGTGTTAGGAAGGTTGAGAACCACTGTTTGAAGGAGGCCTGGTTTAAATAAACTATAGAATGCTGACTGAGTACATTAATGAAAACTTACCTTTAAAATAATATATTTCTAGAGTATAACAAAGATATTTGACCAGTTGCAATTGTTATGTTAATGCAATGAAAGAGATTAAAACAAAACAAAACCCTGTCTTTAGTGGCAAGGTTGCCACTCAAAACAATTGTTTAAAGGGTCAAACCTAAAAAGATAGGGAAAGTGTAAAAGAAAATACCAGATTGCTACAGTATCACAGTTTGGTTTTTGTTTGTTTGTTGTTCAAGACAAGTTTTCTCTGTGTTATAGATCTAGCTGTCCTGGAACTCACTTTGTAGACCAGGCTGGACTCGAACTCATAGAGATCCACCTGCTTCTGTCTTCCGTGTGCTGGGATTAAAGACGTGTGCCACCACTGTCCGGCTTATAACATCACTTCTTAATGAGAAAATTAATGATTTTTCTCAGATGCTAAGTGAAGAGCTTGAAAAAAATACTATTCAAGTACCCTCTCTGGGCTCAGAAAACAGTGGACATATCTGGAAAAGTCTCTGAATCCTGATGCTATTTCTAGTTCCCGCTTGATTATGTTAACTCTTTACTGCGCCCTCTGTTTTCATTCCTCAGTTAAAAGAATCATTGACTGCAGAGAAGGGGGAAATTTTTATTCCAAAAGCAGTTTGGGACTCAATTGCTAACCTAAATCTAAAGCAAGCTCTCCGGTAGCGGGCAGTTTAGTTATAATTGCGCATTTGTCTCTCACGCACCAGTATAGTTTTATTGCGGCTGGAAGCATCATGACATATCCATCATATACACTGGGTATGCATTTGCCTGCACCGTGCACTTGTGAGTTCAGTCTTGCATTTCCGCTGTTCTGAAGTGTGACCAAAGTATGTCACGAGAGGTGACTTGCAGCAAAGGTGTGACCCAGGCACAGACATGATCTGCTGTGTTCAGAACTCACCTTCCCAACAAGTTCACCTCTGCCGAGTCTGGAACACTTGGACTCAATAATACTCCCGGTCAGATCATTTGAAGTGGTTCACGTGGTGATGTCATTGTCACACTTGTGACTAAGCGCATGAGAGGACACCGACAACTGTGGCAGCCGGAAACTCTGGTGTTGAAGTTCGTGTGATTGTGTTTCTCAGAAATCTTCCCCTCTCAGGTCAGGCGATTCTCTAAACTGTCAGCTCTTGACATGCTCGACCCAGAGCCCATCATTAGCAAGTTCACAGAAGAACTTTCCTCACCAGAAGTGGTATGCCCTAAGACTCTCAAACTGCAAAGAAACGTGTGTGATTTGTACACAGGATCTGGACACTGTGTTTCTACAGGTGAAGACAAGCTCAAGACTATAATAGCAGTCCCTACAGTTGAGAGGCCAAAAGCACACACAGAAGAGGGGCTCTTAAGCCTTCTCTAACATTCTTATAGATGTCCAAGAACAGCATTTGGACAGCTCGAAGTCTGCTAGAGAGTGAAATTCAGTTCATGTTTATTAGGAAACACGAGAAGATTAGCTAAGTGGGAACCATGTGTGTTAGTGTTTCAGTGTGGATGACCTCATCTAATACTTGGGCCCAGGTTTGAAAGCAGCCATGAGAACCCCTCATCTTGAAATGAGTACCAGATGGGAGGGTCTTGAGTAACTTACCCAAAGTCACACTGTAGTGAACATAGAGTGATGGGCCTGCAGCTTGCTCAAAGCCCTTCATGGAAGATGGTGGTCTTCCTGCCAGAAGAAGAGTCTTCCTGTATTAGTTCCCCCTTGTTGCTGTGATAAACCACCGTGACCAAGGCAACTATAGAAGAGTTTCTTCTGGTCTACAGTTTCAAAGGGATGAGCCGATCATGGCTGGGAGGCATAGCAACAAGTGGCAGGCACGGCAGCTGGAGAGACCTGAGAGCTCACATCTTCAACCTAAGCACACAGCAGAGAAAGTGAACTGGAAGTACAGCAAGGCTACAAAACTCACAGAGCCAACCCCTTGTGACATACTTCCGCCTGCAAGGCCACACCTTCTAAACCTCGCCAAACACCACCAACAACTGGGGATCACGTGTTCAATTACCTGGGCCTATGGGGAACCGTTCTCATTTAAACACAGTGCTTCTGCCTCCCTTTATTTCGTAAGAGTTCTCAAAAGATCTTCCCATTGCTCTTAACTTCGTATACTTCCAAATAGTCACAGAATGTGGATAAGTATCTTTGGGAAAGTGTGATCCTGTAAGAAGAGAATTTGGTAAACTGGGGTATTCTATAGAATCACTGAGGCATGTTGTCTTGAATTCCACTCACCCTCTTAAAGCTTCAAGATCTAGAGTACCTGGCTTTAAGAGTAAAGGGTTTTGTTTTGTTTTTTTCGTCACACTGAAAGGGTCATCCCTATCCCAACCAAAACTGCTACCAAGATGTTTCTCCCTTAAAAAAGACTTTCTAGAGGCTGCAGGTGCAGGTTACGGGTATAGCATGTGTGAGACTCCAGGTTGTATCCCTAGCACTAGGAGGAAGGACAGGAAGGGATTGACATTGTGCACTAGCTAAGTTTTTGTCAGCTTGGCATGAACTAGAGACGCCTTGCAAGAGGGAACCTCATCTAAGGGAAGTGCCTCCATCGGACTGACTGAGAGCAGTCTGTGTCTTGAATGATGATTGACTTGAGGGGCCCAGCTCACCGTGAGCAGTGTCAGCCCTGGGCAGATGGTTCTGGACTGTAAAAGAAAGCAAGCTGAGTGGTCCAGTAAGCCGCATTCATCCAGGCCTCTGCTTCAGTTCCTGCCTCCAGGTTCCTTCCTCAACTTCCCTCAGAGATGGACTGTGTGAGATGAAACAAGTTGCTTTTGGCCATGATGCTTATCAGATCAACAGGAAACAAACTAACAAATGCTGACAATCGGTGGCCTTACATATGACCTCCCACTGATGGTAGCCCTCACAGCCATCCTGTTCTTCTTGCGCTAGAAAGGAGGGAAATGGAAAGGGAGGTGCAGAGAAACTAGCTACTGTCTGATTATCAGCAGAATTCGACAGCTTGAATTCAAACTGTTCATCTTCAAAGATACATTTCTGTGTGGATGGACCAACACTCAAAAGTGAAATGTGATGGACATGCTTCTTATCATTTGACTTGTGAGCTTTAGCCCTTAACAACCAAACCATGTCCCCAGTCCTACCCTTATATTTATATTAATATATCATACCGTACGCCATAAATATGTATAATTATTATGTATCCATTACATTTTCTGATTAGAACATATGAAAACATTAGAATAAAAAAGAAAACAAGGCTGGAGAGTTGGTTCAGAGGTTAAGAGCACTGGCTGCTCTTCCAAACGTCCTGAGTTCAATTCCCAGCAAACACATGGTGACTCACAACCATCTGTAATAGAATCTGATTTCCTCTTCTGGTATACAGAACACTCATACCAGAAAAAAAAAAAAAGAAAAGAGAAGGGAAGAGAAGGGAGGGGAGGGGA
>JAQHUG010000128.1:1278368-1318771 GCA_028555095.1 Dicrostonyx torquatus | reverse complement strand
AAGGGAAGAGGAGAGGAGAGAAGAGAAGAGAAGAGAAGAGAAGAGAAGAGAAGAGAAGAGAAGAGAAGAGAAGAGAAGAGAAGAGAAGAGAAGAGAAGAGAAGTCCAAAATGCCAATTATGGAAAAAAGAATTTCCCAGTGAAGCACCAAATCCCTCAGTGAAGGGAAAGCCTTGCTTTCCTGTGCTGGCTGGTAGAACTGGTTCTTCCAAGGATTACACCTAGATTCTGAGCATTTGTTCAGAGTATCTTGTGTGGTCATGACCAACACCACTGGCACGAACCCAACACCAGAAGCATAGCTGGATTGGGCCTATTTCCCTTAAGTGACATGCTGTTAACACTGCCTAGTGGTCACACTGACTCAGGCCTGTTTATGGGCTCCTCTTGCCAGCCCACATGGCTCCTGAAGAGGGTTACTCTCATCCTTTTGCATGAGGGAGGGCTGGCTTTATTCCGTTGTTGTCCCAGTCAGGTTTCCAGAACTGAGCCCTGCAGAATGTAGCAATAAAATAAATGTTCACATACAACTAATGGTTCTGCTCCTGAGTCACACAAACCACACACATTGCAAGTGCTCGCTAGCTACACGGGGCCACTGAACACGTGTCCTAGTGTGCTTTCTGCGTCTTTGATGAAATGCTGATCAAAACCAACTTGGGGGAGATATTTAATACTACATCTGAGGCGTTGCTTCCATCTGATTGGCCTGTAGGAATGTCTGTGGAACACTTTTTTGAATTGCTAAATGATGTGGGAGGGTCCAGTCCACTGAGCCCCCTGTGGTTGCTAGGCAGGGCTGTGTAAGTAGCTGAGCAAGCCCTAGCAAGGCTCCTCCTTGGTCTCTGCTTCAGCTCCTGTCTCCAGATTCCGGCCTTGAGTTCCTGCTCTGACTTTCCTCAGTGATGAACTGGTGCCTAGAAATGTAGGTATACCGAAACAGAACAGGGAAGCCAGGCAGAGAACACCTGTCATGGGCACACGCAGAATCAGCAAACCCAAGCAGTGCACAAGGGACTGAAGGCTCCTGGCTGTCCCTTTCAGGAAGAAGCAGGCAACAATGCTTCTTGGAATGACTGGGACATAACTAGAGAGAGAAGGCATGGGTATCTATGCTTCTCTGTAAAGAGTCTCATTCTTGAGGTCCTGGGACCCTCACTACCTAGACAGTAGACTGCTGTGAGCAAAGGGAGGACCACCCCATGTGGAAAGGCAGTCCTGCTGAGCCATCCATGTGGGCTGCACTGCCAGCGATGAGCTTAATCAACAGCCACGTGGGCAGCCATCCATTTCTCTAAGGTCCCCTGTGTGACCCAGGGTTACCATGATGAAGGGCATTCTTAAAGAGATGAGCATGTTTAACTGGGCCAGAACTGTATGCGGCCTTGAAGATTTGCTTAATGAACCAAAGAGACTTCTCAAAGCTTTCGGGCTCCAGCTGCCAAAGCCCAAACCTGGACAGTAATGAATTAGAGTTTGAGCAGGAGCTACAGAACATCTGATAGCCCAAAGATGCACAAAGGAATGCCTCAGGAGAATGGGATCCAGAGGAGGGGGTATAGCTGAGAAACTTCAAACAAACTTTGTTCTCACATTTTGACCCTGGGAAGTTCTTCAGGGGAAAATACAATAACTGTACATAAATACATAAAGGCAGAAGGCAATGAGTCTACAGCTTCTCCCTTACAGCCACTGCCTCTCTGCCTGAATCCAGTTTTGACACAATGCTTGCTTGCGCTATTGAATGGACAACAGAATCACAGAATTTGCTTGTCATTAGGAGATGAAGAGAAGGATTTGGCATCCTGAAGTCATTTTCCATGAAGAAAAATAATAATGACACTTAGGTACCCATTTCTTACAGATACCACCCTGTCTCCAAAAAGTTGCCCAAAGATGGAATCCCAAACTGGTACCCTGTGTCAATGCTCATGTTGGCAGCTGTTTCAAAAGATGACAAAGAGACATCAAAAATCATTTGGAAGATAAAATATGTTACTTTCTTGGCAAATTCTCAGGCCAGAAAGGGGCTCAGTGTGGGAAGCAGACTAAAGAGAGGCAAGGGGAGAGTCCCTAGGGGACATATGTTGCCAGCCTCTGACACTTGGAGAAAAGAAGTGCCCATGTCCAAAGTTTACACCATGGTCAAAGTCAGGTTAATAAAAAGAAAAAAGCATGCTTCCGTTCTCCATACATCTTTTCTCCATATGTCTTTGGTTACCAAAGCAGCCATAGTGAATAGCATAAACTAGGTACCTTGGACAATGAAACTTACTGTACCCCAGTTCTGGATGGTGGAGATTCATTCGTATTTTGGCCTAGTGTCAACAAGGCTGGTCTGAGGGCTGTGAAGCACCACCATTTTCCTGAAATCTGGTAGTTCTTCTGACTACCCATCCTTGGTGTTTCCTTGGCTGCATGATTCCAATCTTCCATGGCATTCTCTCAGTTTCTCTAGGTGCCCAAAATTTTCATTTTCGTAAGAACACCAAGCATTTGATTAACACCTTCCCTGACAGCTCCATCTTTACACAGCCATTCATTCACAGGTACTAGGGATTAGGATTTCAAGGTCTCTTGATAGCCATTTTAGTTTCTTTTGGAATATTGGAGCAGAAAAAAATATTCTGGATATTTACAAGCTACATCACTTTCTTTTCACCAAGTTGAAGCAAGCTCTTCCCATCTGAACCCCCGCTTTCCCTCCACACCCTTCCCTCCACACCCTTCCCTCCTCACCCCTCCCTCTTCCTCACCCCTCCCTCCACACCCCTTCCTCCACACCCCTCCTTCCACACCCCTCCCTCTTCCTCACCCCTCCCTCCACACCCTTCCCTCCACACATCTCTCTCTATACCCTTCCCTCCACACCCCTCCCTCCACACCCTTCCTTCCCTCCACTCCCCTCTCTCCTTACCTCTCCCACCACAGACAGCCAACATCTGGGTCTAGAATCTGCTCCTGAAAGTGTAGCTGTTCTAGTGTACTCAATCCGACTCCTGCAGTCTTTCTTCAGAAATCTCCCTGAGCCATGTGCTCTGCTGTGCTGGGGGGGGGGGTTGTAGGACCAAACTTGAGGATCTGATCACATGCATACCTTCACAAGGCCCCAAACTGACAATTGCTCCTGAACCAACTGCCCAGGGGGACAAGTAGAGGACAAGATGGAAGTCCCACTTTTAAAAACACATCTGGCCCCTTAGTGAAGTGATCTTTTCGTGAAGGTGAGTTTATGTTGAGGGCCTAGAAATCCCCAGTCCCATGTCGACTTTGACAGCTCATATTTCCTGTCTCAGGATTCAAAGTCTGTTCATGGGGTGTGCCGCCTGGAGCTGCCTACCCTCTGCCACATTCTCCCCATATTCCACTTTCATCAACCCAAAAATGAGAGGAAAACACTCAAAATCTTTCTCTGTGGAAAAAGTAATCCATGAGGTTTGAGTGCTAGGACTAGTGGCTTGGGCTTTTTCTCTTACAACAATCATCAGGTCTGGTAAGCTGCCTTAAACACCTCTGTATCATTATTGTATTATGATAGGTCATTATTCCCCTCTCAAAGCTACACAGCAATTTCCTTAAAGTTTTATCCCAGCCTTATTTTATAAGTTCCTGATATTTGTGTTGCTGTCCTGGACTCTTGGTTCTTTATATTTTAAGTCAAGTGACAGTCTAATGATTTCATCTAGAGCTTAACTTTCTTTGCACAGTATGCAAATCTCTCATACAGCTTTTTGATATTCTACTTCTTAACAATAGGACCCAGGGAGGAAAAACAAACAAGAAAACTAAAATAAAATTTAGTCAAGAATTGTATGCTACAGTGGAATTCATATTGAACACGTATGTAGAATGCTCCAAAGATCAATACTGTGGTAACCTAAGAGATACAGGAGTCAAGGGTGGGGAGATGGAGAGTGCAGTAGTGTAGGACTACAGAGTACTTGAGAAGTAAGATGTGCTCTATACACGTCAAACAGCACAGGCACTGACTGACGTCATCTTCCCAGAAACGGGGTGTATTGATAAGACATGGGGAAGATGGCGACGACTATGTCTGGCTTAGGAACATCCTTGTGTCACAGGGGTTTAGACAGCTTATCAGAGGATGTCCTGGCAAGACACATTTGTTCCCAGGGCTTTATTTATGACATTAGTCACCTTCCCTTCATGGCAGGAATTTGACAATAGAGTGCATGGATCAGAGATTGGAGTTGCTTGCCAGTTTCTTTGAGGGCTCTCCAACAAGCCACTTGAAAACAGAGATGGTAAGAATGCTTCCCCGTGGAGCTGGAGAGATGGCTCAGTGGTTAAGAGCACTGCTTGCTCTTCCAAAGGTCCTGAGTTCAATTGCCAGCAACCACATGGTGGCTCACAACCATCTGTAATGAGATCTGGTGCCCTCTTCTGGCCTGCAGGCATACATGCAGAATGCTAAGAATGCTGTATACATAATTTAAAAAATGCACCCCCTTGATGCTGTCCTGCCATGAACACCCTAGGCTCTGGACTCTACCCCAGCCATACACTGTGTCTCATCTGAAAACAGTTCTGCACAGCTTCCTCATTGCTGTGTGTGCCAGGAGGCTCCACCTGCCTGTCCGCTCCATGCCTGGGAAGGATCTGGTTTGTCTCACGGCAACAGGAGCTTTCGTCAGCCTCCCCCTTTCTTAACTCTCAATTGCCAGTGTGTTCTTCTTTCCCCAGAACCTGCTGAAGACACTGTTTGGTGTCGCTGGCTCCAGCCCTCTACTCTGAGTCTTTCCTCGCTCACTTCCCAACCTGTTTTATTCCTTCAGATAACTTAATCTCATTTCCTCCTCTCTTCAACATAAATGAATTGTTGGAGAAAAAAGTCCTTTTCAGTCTACCTTTGTATGTAGGTCACCACTAATCTCCTCTCTCCTACCCCTCATGTCATCTCCACATACTCCTCACAAACAGGTGTTCTTGTAAACATGCATGCGCACGCACTCATACACGCACACACACACACACGCACACACACACACATCTCTTCATGCAGTCATCTATTTTCCCAATTTGGATCCCAGATAAACAAAAAATACCATGTTTTTTCTCTCCAGTGGTCATCCACTCAGCTCTCACCCCCAAGTTCCAAGGACTTATTGTATGTTTGTCCTCTAAGCTGGGGAACAGATTGTCTACACAGACACAGACACACACACACACACACACACACACACATTCCTCTTTTCATGCATTCTAATTCATAAACCCCAGTGCACGAGATATGCAAGGGAAATGGAATCTTGGGCAATAACAGAAAATTTCATAGAAATCCCCAGGCATGCAGGGCCCATATACTAAATGTAATCAACTCCTAGAGCCACAGACATAGGTTTTGCCAGGAGAACGAAGGGGACGAGAGGGGCGGCACTGATTTTTCATGATACAAGCAATCCTATTGACTCTAAGTTTTCATTCCAAGACCTTCCAATATCATTCTGCCTTTGATGAAGATAAAATGGAGCAGGGTCACATGTCACATCACTTATGATAACTTAGCATTATGGCTGGTTGGGAAATAAGAGCAGGCATATGCGGCTCACAAATTTGCTTGCCATAAATTTCCAGCCTCTGTTTATAATGCACCTTTACAGAGAGAGCGGTGCCAATAACATTATATAGCATGGTTCATGGATGCTATTAACCACCCCTATTGCATGTTGCAAATTTAAAAGGGTTTTAACTTTACAGACAATCCATAGGTTTATGAATTGAAAGCCACTAACATAAATCATCCTCGGTAATGAAAAGAGAGGAGGAAGGCCTGATATACTTTCTGTTTGTCAAGGTATAATGATGTCACCATGCATTATGGCCTGCACTTAAAGGTGGATGCTATTCAACAAATCTCTCCTTGGCCAAATACATCTCCATCCTTAATGGACAGCAAAGCATGGGCTCGTGAGTAGTTCACACACAGTCCTCCAATGAGGACAGAAGAGGAGAGTTGTTTTTCCCTGCTGTAAACAATTCATTAGAACAACAACCTTTAACATAAAGACTAACGGGGGTGCCTTTGGATGAAATGCTCTGGTGGTTTTCAAATGATCTCAGAGTAGTTAGCAGATTACACAGCTTTGATTGTGTAGGAGTTTTTTGATCCCTGTCATCATTTATGTTTATTGTTTCTTTAATCAATAATTCTTTTTATCACTAAAAGGGCAGGCTGTAGAGGAAGCGACTACTGGTCAAGTTTTGTCTTTACTATAACGTGTCTTTACTCACAAAGCTGCCATGAACGACTGCGGGGTTGTTTATAATTCAAGGTACCAAGTCGAGGGAGCTACAGGGGTTAAATGGGGGCTTCTGTTCCGTTTAATAACCTTTGTGCCCTGGGAAGTAGGCTACGTAGCTAGTAGAAAGTGCTAGATGCAGCAGAAATCAGTGATAGCCCTTGTGTTTGTGGGGTCCTGGATGGAATGCAAACTTAAGACAGCTATATTAACCCTGCCTGTGTCAGTAGAATGACAGAGACAACAGCGTCAACACGGGGCTATTACATAACATCATTCCTTACCCCAGGATTCAGTGCTGGTTGAATCTGAACCAAATCTTCCCAAGAGTTCAGAGAAAGGCCCGCCCTCCTGAACACTCTGCTATGTAGATGATGACATCACTCTAAGCCCTCCCTGGGGATCCAAACCAATCCACTCCCTGAATTGTTACCCAGGTTCTCTTCTCTGTTCAGCAAAACCACATTCTCAGGATACAGACTCCAAACTTCTCTGAGGGAACACAGCTCTCTCCTTCTAGCCTCCAGGCCTTCATTAGTCCTGCCCGCATCTCACAGATGAGTCCCACGGGCCCACTTTTTGTCAAGCTAGTGTTTTTTGAACCCAGCTCCTAAAAATCAACACAAACAAGGAACTTTCATCTGCAGTCAGGAAAGAGGGTTCCCAGTTTCCAATGGGGTGTAGAAAATTAGGATAAAAAGAGAGGATGGTTTTCCTCTGTCATCCGGGACTGTTTTTGTCTCTGCAGAGACAGGAGAATGGATTTGAAGGTTCCGTGACCACTGTGGCACCTGAAGAAGCTCCTAGCAGGGAAGATCTGAAGCCTAGTGACAAAGCTGGTCCTCCAGGCCCAGCATGCCGTCAAGAGCACTTCACCATGTTGGCCTCTCTAGTGCCAGAAGTTGGACGTCCTTTGGTGTCTTCCAGGATTCTACCCAGAGACAAATCCAGACTAGAGTATTGCTAGAGTACACTTAGCGTGTGTACCATAAACATACTATTTGGATTTAATGTAGAACCAAGGATCTCAACCCTTCATTCTGTGTAAGTTGGGTATTAGTAACTCAACACAGGAATGGCTTTTTAAGGTCAAAGTACTTGGGTTCAAACCCTGTTGCTCCTCACTACCACATGACCTTGGATAAATCTTGCAGCCTCTGAAGTATGGTGACAGCAATGCTTGTCTTTTATAGCCTTTCACAGGATTACAAACAGCTAACAAGATACAGCATCGAATGATTATTATAATTCACACAAGCATTTACAGTCTAAAGTTTTGTTATTTCCAGAATACACATCTCAGTTCTTCCAACTGCTATGATTTTCTTACCAATAATAAAAGTTGAAATAAAATAGTGCTTTGTATTTCTAAACTACCTTTTAGTTTGCCTCGTTTAATGCCTTCATTCCCTTGCAGCACACAAATACTCAAATGATATACTTTTGAAAAGAATCACCACTTGCGGTGGCACATGTCAGCAGGATATGCTGAAGAGGAAGAGGCAAGAAAATCATGAACTCAAGGCTAACCTGGGTTACATATTTTTTTTAAAAATGAAGTATTTTTTTCATTAATTACGTGTATGTTTGTGTGGGAATATATGCATTGTGTGCCCATGGAGGACAGAGATCCCTGGGAGCTGGAGTTGCAGGCAGTTCTGAGTTGCCCCATGTGGGTACTGGGTACCAAACTCAGGTTGTCTAGAAAAGCAGGATATGGGGCTTGAGAGATGGTTCAGCAGTTAAGAGCATTGCCTACTCTTCCAAAGGTCCTGAGTTCAATTCCCAGCAACCACATGGTAGCTCATATCCATCTGTAATGAGGTCTGGTGCCTTCTTCTGGCCTGCAGGCATACATGCAGACAGAATATTGTATACATAATAAATTTTAAAATATTTTTTAAAAAAGATCCAATAATTTTCGGGGCTGGAGAAATGGCTCGGAGGTTAAGAGCACTGGCTGCTCTTCCAGAGGTCCTGAGTTCAATTCCCAGCCACCACATGATGGCTCACAACCATCTATAGTGCAATCTGGTGCCCTCTTCTGGTCTGCAGGCACACATGCAGGCAGAACACAGTATAAATAATAAATAAATAAACCTTATTTTTTTTTAAAAAAAAAGCAGGATATGCTCTTAATCACTGAGCCAATCTGCCACCATTTAAAGATATCTTGAGAGCCCTCGATAATTAAATGTTGATTTTTTTTCAGTTATCTAAGAAAAATTCTCTCTTATCAATAGTATTATACACGGGAAAAAATATCCAATGTGGAACTTGTAAGTGCAGACATGGGTTGGGTTACCCTACAAGGGTAAACTGCTGGAAACAGAATAAAAAGAATTCTGCTCAAAGGAGTTTACCCTGCTAAGGAAAACAGCACTCTGAGCCCATGACAAGGACTTATACGTAATCTGCACACTAATTATAAGTCATCTGAATGTATTAGATAGAGCAGGTTGTCCAAGGACTTAGTGTCTGGTACAATTTGTCTTTGAAGAAAAAAAGAAAAAGTATCGTAGAAATCAAAGACTTCACAGTGATCTCAGAGGTTTTGCCCCCCAACCCCACCATCAGTTAAAGTCACATTGGCTTCCGTAGTGTTCCTTGACTGACTTCTCTGGGGACTTCGGCATGGCTGTTCCCTCTGCTTGGAGAGCTCTGGAGATGAATGTCTGTGTGCTCACTGCTTCCCTTCCTCAAGTCTTCGCCCACACTTCCCCTTCCCCATGACTCTCCTCCCCTCACCACTCTGGCTGTATTTGTAGCTCTCCTTCTTATCCTTTGTTCCCACGCTGTGATACTTATTATCTTTGAACATGCTACGTAATATAGCTTCTAATTCATTTTTGTCATTTACTAGTATACCCACGACATTCAGAAGTGTCTGACCTACAGACACTCAACACTCTGGCTTAAACAAAAGGATGTGCCAGGCATGATGACTCAGGAGACAGTGGCAGGAAAATCACCACGGTCTATGTCTTGTGTTCCAGTCTACCTGAGGCTGCGTAGTGAAACTCTGTCTCAAAAAACAGGCAAATAAAGAAAAACACAGATAGCATAAAAGATGCTATACGATGTGTGACGTGGCACTTGGCTTCAGATCCTGTAAAGAAGTTATCACAGAAACTGCCGAGACCATCTGGTTATGAGGTAGGATAGAAAGGGAGGACAAAGGGGATGGGGAAGTGAATGGACCCTTACTCTCGAGTCCGGTTGAAGGTCCACATCACCTGAGAGTCAAGAATTCCAGCACGATTAATATAACTACACCATCTGTTTTACAAGTTGTCTGCACAGAGGCAATATTCCTTTTAAATAAAAATGTTTCAAATGAGATTGTTAAAATAACAGTGAATCATGCTTGACCTAATCCTACACAGCCTATCTTCTTCTTGCTATAAACCTGCAGTGTTCTAGGACTTCCATAGGAAACACCACTTACAGTCTATCTATCCTTCGATCGTCTTGGCCTCCCCAGTTCCCCTTGTGGCTCTTGGTTTTCTCTTTTCATGTTTCTGTCACATCAAGACACATCCAAGGCCAACCCAAACGGTTACAGTGGAGTTCTTCAGCCACCTTTGAGGTGTAATGTGAAGCCACCAAAATTTCATCTAGGGTTACTGTGGAGAGCAAATCTCCCTTGAGAAGCCCACATCCAGCCCTTTGGTGTGAGGTGGCCTTCTCCTGAGTGCCTCCCTTTCTAGTCATCTGTGCTCAGATCTGTGTTAAACAATCATCTCTACAAAATCATCCATCTCTGCTTCACACTGAATTATTTTGAAATTCTCTTCTGTGACCAAGTCAAGAGTCTTGGCTTCATGTTAAGAGAGTTCTGTGTGCCCCACTGTCACTGAGAAACTGTGGATCATATATGTGTGTATGCATGTATGTATATTTACATATATAAACACACAAACACACATGTATATATACATATATAAACACACACATATATATATATATGTATATGATTAGGATGGAGCAAGCGAGAAACAGGGAGAAGAACAGAGGCAGAGCTAATGAGGAGGAACATGGAGTCCCTTCGTTTTCATGGCACCAAAGAAGGTCTTTCTACAAAACCTATCAGGGCCTAGGTCAAGGCTGGTCTTTCTTATATTTTGCTTTTGAGACTAGTGGTCAGGAAGTAAAGGGACAGCTGAAAAGCTCCAAAGACTTCTGAGTGACCTAAAATTCTGAAGTCAAGGAGAGGAGCAAACTGAGCAAGAGCCCAAGATAGCTCAAGCTGAGCTGAGAAAATCCCCTCAACGACACTGTATCAGTTACCTTTCTGCCACTAGAACAAAAGCTCTTGAGTCTGGGCGCTTTATAAAGAAAATGTTTTGAGTGGTAGAAATCCCGGATCAAGCAGACTCATCTGTTAGGTGCATCACAACATGGTGCAGAAGCAGAAAAAGAGATGGCCACACACAGAAGGGACCAAGACTTTGTACAAGAACTAACGTCACAAAGCCCGCATCAATCCCTTTAGTGGACAGCACTTCCAATGATGCAATGGCCTCCTATGGGGCCCTACTCCTCAAGATCATCAGGCTGAGGCCCTAGCTCTTGCAATGAGCCTCCAGGAAGAACTGGCAAGTCATATCCAAACCATAGCAGTATCCGTTCCAGGAGAGAAGAGGAGGTCATCCACACACGGTGGAGGAGAGAGGAAGTGGAAAGAGCTGCAGATCAGGCTGTTTGCAATAGATGTTTTGATTAGGCAAGATCAATAATGGGAAAGCCCCGCCCTTCCTGTGCTGTGAGTACGAATGCAGCCTCAGCAGCACCCCGAAGCAGAAATTTCATAAAGGAATAACATACCTGTGGGATCTGGGAGGAAAATCATTTAATGATAGAATTTAGCAAAATATGCAGACTCCATTAGTTATAGCTTCCCTGAGATCAAAGAGGTCTCCAAGTGGGAGGGAGGGATGTGAAGTTTATATATATGAAGTTAATATATTATATATATAATAGGGACTCAACATATATATGTGTGTATACACACACACACACACACATATATAAACATGCTTTAATAGTGCTGGTAAACCCCAGCACGTTGAGTCCCTATTTCCTGCCATTTCCCAATCTCATCCACTGCCAAAAAGTACACCAAATCCTGTTATAAATTGCAGCAGCAGATTTTCATAAAGGGATTAGATTACTATTGATCAACAGGTGATGAAATTCTCATCATCGGCAGAGCCGTGAGCTGCTCTTCACCCACCTTCCTGACCCAAGTGGATGCCCAGTCCAGACTTGTTCATTAGATGGCTCCATGCAGTAGTGGTTGAAGGGCATACCTCTTCCTGTTAGCAGGAGTTATTTCAACAAGCTCACCTTTGAAAGAGAACATGACACCCTAAATGGCAGTCTGTTCTGAACTGTTGGGAGCCCCAGTCGCAACGACCAGAGCTTCTCTGAGCAAGGACCTCGGGATAAATTAAAGCACACATCATAAGCACCAATGTTAAAGTTAATGCAAAAGTTCAGAGGTGCAAAATGATTCAAATGTGTCCAAGTGGTAGAAATAACATCTCTCAAATCTCAGCAGTGAGTTATGGATATGTGGGATATTAAAAATGCAAAGCTAACTCAATTTGCATTTGCAATGCCCCCTAGCTGCTACTGGGAGGAGGAAATTGCTTTCTGCCGGATTCAAGGGCAGACTACTTAGAGTTATGCTTAAGTCAAGGAGGAGAATCACTCATTTTTATTCTACCACTTAACTCGTGCTTATGTAATCTGTCTGGCACCAGAGTCAGTTGTCTGATATTATTTTCAATCATAGAAAGAGAATATATAATTCAATCATTACACCTTTATTCTCACCTGCTTGGCGATCTCAGGGTGCTTTAATAGTGCCGGTAAACCCCAGCCCACCATCAATCAGCACTCTGCTCCGGGACCAGCCCAGACAGAGCACCAGTCATAAGTATCATTTTTATATTAAGAATAGAGTATTAGGCGAAGCAAGGTTACATTTAGCCATCAAAAGGGACAGAAAATGATTCTCTCATGACCAACACCCCATTTACCACTTATAAGCCACTTGTCCCCAGCAAGCATATTTTCAAAGGATGGCTAGTTACGTACCTAACCTAGCAGGCAATACATTACAAAACAACACCTCACTTTCACTGTTGTGGTTTCCGCTTTACCCTTCCCTCGTCTCTTTGCCTACCCTGCACATTCACCTGGGTTCAGGAGATTTTTCTTATCAGGATTTTATACTGAACTCAATGGACATGGTCTATGCTGAGCTTTGTGTCATAGAACTGGCATTGCATATGGCTCCTCTTCAGTTAAGCAACTTGGAACGGAGCGAGAGCCTTTAGTTTCCTGTGCTGGAAGCCAGCAAGAGAGACAGTGTGAAGGACTTGGGCTAGAGAAAGTCAGACAAAGACACAAATAATGCCATGTTCTTGGGGCATAGCAAGAGAGAGGGATGTGGTGGGCAACACAATTGTTAGCTTCATTGGCCCAAAATCCAATTTGGAAACCAGTGCTCATTGTGGGTCCACTCGCCACTGATACTGTGATGTATGACACTGGCAGTCAAAAGGGGCCTTGTCTCTGTTTCTTTTGGTCACCTCATCAGAAGCCACTGCTTGTCATCTTGGGGGAATGTGACAAGAGCTACTTCAGTCAAGCAGGGAGATAACTCACAGGGCAGAACTCTTGCTGTGCAAGGGCGAGGATCAGAATTTGGATCCCCAACCCCAAGCTAGGCTTGGTGGCACGCACCTGTAATCACAGTACTGGTGGAGTGTGACAAATATCCCATGGCCTCCCCAGTCTGTTAGTCTAGTCAAATCAATGATCCTCAGGTTCAGTGAAAGACCTTGTCTCAAAAAAATGAGGTGGAAAGTAATAGAGAAGACATCTACTCAGAGTGGTGGCACACGCCGTTAATCCCAGTGCTCAGGAAGCAGAGATAGGCAGATCTCGGTGAGTTCGAGGACAGCCTGGTCTACAGAGTGAGTTCCAGGACAGCCAAAGCTACACAGAGAGACCCTGTCTTTAAAAAAAAAAAAACAAAGACAACAAAATGACCTCTGGCTTTCTTCACACATGCAGACACTGGTACAGTACAAAGGAGAGCACACTTGCATACACGCATACCACAAGTGCGCACACACACACACAGTGCGCACACGCACGTACGCGCACACACACACCTACTGCAGTGGATCCTAAGCTCCTGGCTGTTAAGAACTCAAGGCACCACATCCAATGATTCTGATCCATCAGGTATGAGAAGGGTCTAAAGGCCTGCCGTTTGATAACACTTCCCGCCCACTCCCACACAGTGGTGCTCTGGGTAGTTTGAAAGTCCTCTTTGTGAAATGACCTTTTGAGAGTGACAGAATAAAAAGGATGCTGCTGTTTGTCTAGTTAGAAAAATTGTCTCCCTTCCCCGTCCCTCTCCCCCCCCCACCCGCCACCTTTCTTTAGCCACACACCACAACTAAAGGATAAGATTATTGCTTGATCCTTGTCTTGTGAAATGAAAATTTTCTTTTAGGAAGACCACCATAACAGGCTTAATGTGTTACTTTTGGTTCCACAAGCAGACAGAAATTGCTCCCCATGGGGCATGGGAGAACCCTAGAGGGTAGCATTAAAAAAAATGAGCCGTCGGTCAATCAAACCATGAATCCACAATGTAGGCATCATTCTAAAGCACGGGATTTGCTTACATGTTTATGATGCACCTGAATGAGGGGCGAGGCAGGCTGGAAATCTCGACAGCAGAAAGCCTGCTTGAGTCTTAGTATTGCAAGCTCACTTTCTGCTTTTCTAAGACAGGGTTTCTCTATTTAGTCCTGGCTATCTGGGGCTCACTCTGTAGACCAGGCTGGCCTCGAACTCACAGAGACCCTCCTGCCTCTGCCTCCCCAGTGCTGGGATTAAAGGTGAGTGTCACCATTGTCCAGCCCAAATATGATTAAATGACAGTTTATAGTGACTATGACGTTGGAAAACAAATCAGCTGGAATAAGGGTAGACTAGTGAGCGATGTTCTGTCCCCACAGTATACAGAGCATCAGAGGCTGCCTTTTTGTCACTGCAGATGGAAAAATGAGGAAATCCTCATACCTCCAATAGGAGGATGCCTTACCTGAAAGTGCCAAGGTGTGTGTGTTGGGGTGGGGGTGGGGGTGGGGGTGAGGGACTCCCTAGGAAAACAAAATACCACCCCCTGTGGTCTGTCTGCACATGGCATGGTTTACCTGTTTAGTCCGCAGTAAGAGGGTTATGGGGAGCCGGTGATTTACTTATCTGAATTAAGTGGAATAAAGAAGAGCAATTGGAAAATGGCTTCGAACCCTTCATGAATTTGACATTCCTCTTGACACTGGTGTATATGATTCCTGCTAGGACCATCATTCTGTCTCCAGATATGAGCTGCTCCCATCTTAGTTATAGAACCAACTGCTGACAAAAGCACCCTGTTGGTGTAAGTCTGACCTCCTCTCGATTTATAAAGGAGAGGATCCTGGGCACGGCGGCACGCACCTGTGATCTGGCAGTTGAGAGGTAGAAGTAGAAGGACCAGCGGTTCAATGCCACACTCCAGGGCAAACTCAGGAGTAGCTCGCTGGTCAACACAGACCAGACAGGGCAAACTCAGGAGTAGCTCGCAGGTCAACACAGACCAGAAGCCGGCATTTGCTTGTTTGCTCTGCCTTGTTTTGTTTTTGTTGTTTTTAAGTCAAAGAAGGAACATGAAATTGGATGGTAGGGAGATGGGGGAGGATCTGGGAGTAGCTAGGAGAGGGGAAGACTACGATAAAAATATACCCCATGGAATTCTTTTTTAAAACATTTATTTTTTTATAACATATACAGTGTTCTACTTGCATGTATACTTGCCGGCCTGAAGAGGGCACCAGATCTCACTCACTAGATGGCTGTGAGCCACCATGTGGTTGCTGGGAATTGAACTCAGGACCTCTGCAAGAGCAGCCAGTGCTCTTAACCTCTGAGCCATCTCTCCAGCCCTCCACAGGATTCTTCATGGATTAATAAAGACTAAAAATAATTTAAAGAGCTGAATGCTTTACCCTTGGCCACACGAGGTCCTATATCAAAAGAAGTAAATAAATAAGTAGACAAATAGCAAAACAAATACATACGTCTATTTATAAATAAGCAAATAGGCTGCCTTCGTTCAAAGCCATTACTTCCCCAAAGCTACTAGCCATGCATACTTGATAAGTCTAAGTCTTTGTGGGAGAAAACAGCTGTTTGCAAGATAGTCTTTGGTCCCCTGGATCTCACAACACGCCCACATAGTAACAACATAATATCATAACATCTGTACAGCATGAACGCTAACACACAGTATGAAGCTCATTCCATCTCCAAGAAAAAGAAAGGCTTACCTACAAGACATACATTGAGGTAATAACTCAGAGGATATTGCTCCAGATAGGTCAGTGGAGTGTGGAAATTGGCCCAAGGGGAAATTGTTACAACATAGATAGCATTGGGTTAAAGCCACAGAAACATGAAAAGAGGGAAATCAGACTGTTTAAAAATTAAACATTTGTTTAAATATTAAAGTAAAGTTAGCCTGACAGCAAAATCGATATTAAATCAGGCCTTGAAAGTGTTTTATGACCTCAAACACTGGGCTTCTTAACTGCTAGTGTCGTAAATGATGTCACTTTTCAGCATGATCATGGTTGCCAGGAGGCAGGTCAGAAATGCCAGCTTTAATTTTAAAATGTTAATTTGTGATGTAATTTAGAGTTTACTCTCAGGGACAAATGTCGCTCTCTGGGCCTGGGTCCTTCAAAGTGCTGTTGCGTGCAAAACACATGCCCTCTGAGAGGAGATCTCTTCCTTGTAACCGCCTGGCTTCCGGAGGGGCGTGCAAAGTCTCTTCTTGGGTTTGAATTAAGTGAAAACAATCATAAATGGTTTGAGGTTCTTTTCCAGCCACTGAAGACAGATTTTGAGGAAACTCTTCTAGCGCGAAAGGAAAGGAAGCTATAAAAGGCCGTACCTGCTGCAGATCAGTTTCTGAGGAGGCTGGAGTTCCATCCAGCAGTGTAGACAGGGCAGGATATCAGCTGAGCAAGCAGCCTCCTCACCAGTCTTTCTTCCTCGTCCCAGCCCTACCTTAAATTTCCCTGTGTCTTCCCACTGACCTGTCACAGACCAGAAATATCTACATGACTGAGACACTGGGCCCTGCTCGGATGCAAATGTGATTGACAAAGAAAAATACAAGGCTTTACGAGGCCGCTCTGTAAGTCACACTGCCTTCCACGGAGGTAGGGCTGCCCAATGGAGGCAGCTGCCGTTAGGGAAAGCTCGCTTGGTTTACATCCTAGTTGAGGATTAAGTAGAATATAATACAGCATCCTTTACTCAGGGTAAACCACTTACAGTCTAGACTTCTGACATTGAACTAAGTGATTATGAATTAAGGTCTTCATGCAAAGGAGCACAGAAAAGCTAAAGGTGTGTGCTTGAGTGTGTGTGTACGTGTGCATGTGTGTGCCTATGCCTATGTTTAAATGTGTGTGTGCATGTGCATGTGTGTGCCTATGCCTATGTTTAAACGTGTGTGTGTGCATGTGTGTGCCTATGCCTATGTTTAAANTGTGCATGTGTGTGCCTATGCCTATGTTTAAACGTGTGTGTGTGCATGTGTGTGCCTATGCCTATGTTTAAATGTGTGTGTGTGCATATATGTGCCTATGCCTATGTTTAAACATGTGTGTGTGCATATATGTGCCTATGCCTATGTTTAAACGTGTGTGTGTGCATGTGTGTGCCTATGCCTATGTTTAAACGTGTGTGTGTTAGGAGCAATAGTCATGATGATACTATCTCAGCACACACCACAACAAATTACCATAGATTATCATCTCTCAGCCCAAACCCAAGGGCTCAGAGGGCCACGCTCCCTCTGAAGGTCCCAGGGAAGCGTCTTTCCCAGGCCACTCTCCTCACTTGAACACTTCCTCAGCTGTGCCAGCAGAACTCTGATTTTTTCCCTAGCTCCCTGCTTAGCTGTCTGTCTCCTGTCTAAACTCCCCCCTTTCATAAAACACCAGTAAACCCGCCATGCTCGTCACAATCTCTTCTAAACTATGTCTGCAGCAGTCCCATTTCAAAATAAGGTTACACTCTGAAGAAGTGAGTATTAAAAGTTCAGCATATGAATTTAGGACACAAGGTGCAAAATTGTGACATCAGGGGTAGAAGGCAGGAAGAGCCTATGTAATAAAAATCACTGGTGGACCCTGAGTAAGAAGGAGCCATAGGTGTCAAACACAGTCAAAGACCAGACCACCTCTGGATGGAGAGCCACTTACAATGAAGTCACAAGTTCCTTCTCCGATAACTTACAGCCAGCTAGCAGGGAAGCTACAACTGTGTAGCCATGTGCTTTGTAACAGTGTTGCTACTGAAAATAGATTGACATTCATTATTCCTTCTGAAAAAGCAAAGTATATGCAGAATAAAATACAAATATCTGGAAACAAAATTGGTGTTTACCTCTAGAAGTAAAAGCAGACAGTCTGTGGTCAAACCACACTGAATGCACCCCATGTCTGATCTCAGAAGCAGGGTGTGGTCTAGTAAGCATTTGGAGAGGAGAAAGCACAGAGAAAAGATGTGGAATTAGGAAACTCCCAGAATGCAACACTGCAGAGCTGATTAACAGCCTCGTTCAAAGTAAACAGTCAGAGACCCGACTCAGGAGAAGACTCCAATCAGGGGGGGTCCTTGACCTCCCAGCACAAGCAAAAGGAGTCATTGTTGGCAACAATCTCAGTCATGGTGCTCTGTATGCCTACAAACAACGAGACTTTATGTTATTATTTTTCGAAAAAAGAAATCAGTACTCAGTTCAGTCCAAAATAGTTAAAAATTATCTTTTACAAAGTCTGTAACAGGGCCGACCCTCCTGAATGCACAGACGTTTCTCTCATTTCCGTCATCTGTAAACTTAAGAGACACAATCCTTCCTGGAAGAGATGTGTATGTTCCTACAAATGTGGGCGGTTATAAATTCCTCCATTTTCTGTCTGTTCCAGTTCTGTCAAACGTACGTTCACAAAAAAACATCAACAAGGAAATTGTTCCAAAAAGACACAGTTTCTAATTAGGACAGCATAAGCAAAGCCACCTTGGTTCTGCAGGTAAGGAGTAACGTTCTCCAGTCCCTGCTCTAACTGTTCCCCCAGAGAGATTTGATCTTTGACTTTCTCAGCTATAGGATGGAGGCCCAGATGCCCTGCTCTGGGTATGGAGAGTGTATCAGGGCTAGTGAGCAGAGCAGTCCTGATAGATGAAGAGATTAGTTTATACTGCCTGTTAGTGTCTAATACAATGTGGGAAGGTAATACAAAGAAAGTTGCTACCCCATCCAGCCTTACTAAAGCAAGAATGCAGATAGACAATTTTAACCCTGAGCAGAGTGGTGATGACCTATGCGACCCCACAATCAAACTCTTCCTGCTGATTTAGGGCCAACCCAGTGTCTATGGAAACCTCTTCCTTTACCTGAATATGTGACTTAGCCACGTACACTAACACTCTCTATTGACACGGGGCTGAGATAAGTAACGTTTATATCATCTGGAATTCTAATGTATCAAGTTTTTCCTTGGACAAAATTTGATGCTTTGCAAAATAAGGGTTATAATATAGATCAATGAAATGTTTATCATGGTGAAGCTAACCAATTTGCCTGTATCAGACATGGAATCCAATACAGGGTAACTCCTGGCCTTTAAAGGAGTTGTGGGTCCGTAACTCAGCAGGAAGCAGCTTACTCCTCACCAGACCAGTGTGTGAAACAATCCCTGCAGATAGAATGGCGTCAACAAGACTGGGACCCATTGTGATTCCCAAAGACTTGTGATGACCCCTGCTCCAGATGACAGCAATCATAGCACATTGCTCCAGTGTCCTTCCAGTCTTCCAGGCCCAGGCCTGTAATTTACCTCATCACCCTTCCCTGGGCATTAGTGTAAAAACTACCAAGTGTCCATTTATTAGTCGGTTGCCCTGTAAGTAGCCGAAAACCCAGACAAACCTGCTCAAAGAACAAAGAAAGCCCATGGACTTTGGCGAGTATAAAGCCTGGAGAAGAAAAAAGGCTATTGATGTGAATTCCTGTGCCAGAGGAGCATCAAGCTCCCTCGGGACAGAGGCGTCACCCTGGAGAATGTAATCGTGGCCACATCTCGGAAGCGGTAGCTGTCACCCAGACATCTATCAGCTGTTACTCCCAATCGCCATATTAGCATGAGCAGCAAAGGACACGCTCAGAGTGGCTGACCGAACTTCAGCGTCGAGGATATTTAACCGTAGAGGGCATTCTAACTATTAGGAGACCCGTCTGTGAAACACAGCTGCCGACTCCCTTGGTTACCTCACATCTAAGTCCTGGCCTACCCAGTAGAACTCTGACACCTGATACCGGAAACCAACATGCTCACAGACAACAACCCAACATAGCAACGGCAGTAAATTTCTATAGCTTAACCCTACCCTAGTAGGTCGCTGAATCAATCAAGGGTATGTTTTCCCAGCAGCGTAGGTTTCCAGCTTCCAAAAAAAAAAAAATCCAGTGATAGCATTTGACATTAAAAAGGTAGCGCAAGTCTTAATCATGAGTTTGCCTAGATTGTGTTGGATTTAAAGTTGCCCTTGAGCCTCTAAAAGGATTTTTCCCACCTTCCACTCATCCAGAGGAGCCATTTTAACTGCACCAGACCGAACTCCTCTGCTGGCAAGAAGGAAGCTCCGTCACAGATGTAACAGGGTTGCTCAATATTCCTCCAGAGAGCCATGTGGCCCCTTCTATGACTCGCACCCATGAATTCGCTGATTTCCAAGGTCAGTGTCAAAGTAATACTGGGTAGGTAAGGAGTTAGGAATGCGGTAGGCAAGGAAACCCACGGCTACACCTAGCGTCTGGGTCTCCTAATAATCAGAATGTCCTGTGTAGTTAAACGTTCATGAAGCTGAAGTTAGGTTTCTCCTACTACATCAGAAGCTAACACACCAGGGAGTTTTCCTATATCTGTGCCCTAATGAAGGGTCAGCATCCTAAGGACTGATGTTACTATAGTGTCACTTGCATTGTGGTACCACCCCTCATTCGTGGGATCATGGGGAGAGGTACTTTTAAAGAGAGATCCATTTCATCGCTATGATTTGAGAGGGAAAAAGAGTAACTGTATCCTAACAGTATGTCATCCACCTTAAAAATATTGATTAAAAACACCTTTGCCACAATACAGAACCCTCTTGGGCTGCTCTTGGGGCAGCCCACTCCGGTCCCTCTTTAGAATGTCTGCTTTGCTTATTTATTGCTCGATAACTTATGTTGTTTATGCTGTCTATATCTCTTGACTTCGTTCTTTCCTTCAGGAGCACAAGAACTGAGATAAGCATCCCTTCATGCTCCTCCGCTGGCCCCACCTCTTAAGAAGTCTTCCATGTTTTCGCTGGTTGGAGACAGCATCCACAGAAGAAGATAAAACCAACAGTAGCTAACTCTTCTGTAAAAGGATAGAGAGAAGAATCAAGGCCCCAAACAGCCAATCAATTCAACTCCCTAAACACGAATCTAAGGAGAGAAAAGAAACAGGTCTTCCCGGCCGGTGCAAAATGGGACCTTAAGCTTGGGCAAGACATCAGGCCACCCAGAATCCAGGTTCCCTGGGCTGACATCAAAGATACCGAGTGGCTCTAAAATCCCCCTTAGTCCTCAGGCCGCAGGTTTGCAGCATACCCTCTCTAAAGTGGGCTCCTACAGCCAGACTGGCAGTTTCGACAGAAAAGTCCTTTTAATTTTAACTAGAGCCCTGGGCATCAGAAGCAGTGGAGAAAGGGAATTCATTTATGAGTTTCTATGCCAGATTATGGGTTTTATTCGCTGCTTTACACAACTTTTCAGTCTGTCATTTTGGTAAGGTTAACCCCGGTGTAAAATGTTCCCGTAATTATGCTCGGAAACACTCCCAGCCTGCCGCATGCCAATAAATGCCTGGAATAACTGTCAGGCTAAATGAATCCCATTTGGGCAAAATGATTATTGAAAGTTATTTTAGTTCCCTATTAAGCAGTTGTGGAGCAGAGCTGTAATCAAAATGTTTATTTCAATTAGAATTATTATGGTCAATAAAAATCTCAAGTAGAAAGCAAACTACACTTTATCAAATAAAGTAAAGGCCTCTGCTAGTTAAACTTTTTTTCCCCACACAGCCTCCGTGGGAAGGTTTGACAAGAGATGCAATTACTTGCCTTTTCCATGATAAGTTCACGGCTTAATGGTTCAACCTCCCCCTAATAGAGCCATTTGCCCTCAGTGGACAAACCCTCAACTCTTACTTGGTGGTTATCATGACAAGCAGCCAATGAGCTTCTCTGTTTTTACGGTTACATGGTATGGGAGTGCCACTTCACGTTAGACTGGCTGAAGGTAAAGTCATGGGGGTTATAATCCAGTAGGAGTTCTTTTTCGTCCCACCATCCCTGTGACTAAGTGTACAAAAACATTCTCCTTTCCAGAGCAGCAATTTCCTCCTGGTGTCCCAAAAGTGCTTTTGCTTATGAAGCCAATGAAGTCATCCTCACCAGAATATAGTCTGGGAGAGAGGAGTTGTGAGGGCAAGAAATGAAGGGCCTGTTTTCACCTTCCCTTCTATAGTCTGCGCTTAGTTGAGACATATACAAGAGATGTTCTCTCTCTCTCTCTCTCTCTCTCTCTCTCTCTCTCTCTCTCTCTCTCTCTCTGTGTGTGTGTGTGTGTGTGTGTGTGTGTGTGAAAGAGAGAGAGAGAGAGACAGACAGACAGACAGACAGACAGACAGACCAGGTGGAAGTATGGTATGCATAGACCTACACCAACGCATAGACTGCCCCCAAAATCAAGTCATGTAAACTCCCTGGGAGCAGGAGTCTAATTACCCTGTGTTTAAGGAAGTCAAGTGATTCCAAAGTACAAATTAATGTTGCACACTTCCCTGTAGGTCTGTAGTTCTGAGCGTGGTCCTTGAACCAGCAGCTCTGGCTCCATCTTGGAACTTGTTAAAAGTGCACCTTCCCAGCCCCCAAACCCATAATGATGTCATCAGAAACTGGCTCCACCTTAAGGAGATCTCTGCCTTGACAACCCTCTATGTATATACAAAAGCATGTTAAACCTTGAGAACCACCACGATAAGGAATCATCAAAAAAAAAAAAAAAAAGATGATGTTTATAACAAACTCACCCATTGAGAAAAAGCTGATTCACTGTTAGCCGACTGCCTGGATGTTAAGATGGAAAAGTATTCAAATTACCGGAAAGTTTTACCTCACGAGGAAGAAAATTCATTGTTCTGATTGAAATATGAACTAGCTCCACAGACTTATGTGTTTGGGCACGTGGTCCCCAGCTAGGGGTGGACCTTGAGGTGGGACCCAGTTGGAGGAACTCCGAGTTTCTTTGCCTGGCTCCATTTCCCCTCCAATCTCCGCTTCCTGACTGTGGATACAGCACAACCAGCAACCATCCCTTCCCTCCATAGTGGGCTGAGTCCCTTTGGAAATGAACCCTTCCATCCTCAAATATATTTTGATCAGGTATTAACATGGCAATGAGAAAAGTAATACCATTGTGTAAATTTACTACATTTTCCTCATCCGTTCTTTAATTGAAGGGCATTTAGGTTGTTTCCAGGTTCTGGCTGTGACAAACAATGCCTTGTGGTACAAAAAAGTCTTTGTAGTATGATAAAGCCTCCTTTGGATATATACCCAACAGTGGTATTGCTGTGTCTTGAGGTTGTTTACTAATTTTCTGAGAAATAGCCATACTGACATCCAAAGAGGCAGCATTCCCACCAGCAATGGAGGAATGTTCCCTTTACCTCACATCCTCTCCAGCATAAGTGGTCATCAGTGTTTTTGATCTTGGTCATTCTTACAGGTGTAAGATATAATCTCAGAGTTGTTTTGATTTGCATTTCTCTGATGGCTAAGGATGTTCAGCATTTCCTTAAGTGTCTTTCAGCCATTTTAGATTCCCCTGTTAAGAGTTCTTGAAATAGGTACTATTTCAGGTGAGAAAACTCAGGCAAATGGAGGAGAGTAGCACTTCTAGGTCACACAACTAAACTGTGGCTAACACTGAACCCAGTGTGAACCTAACAAAGTGAGTTTAACTGCTCTGCTATGCATCCTCTCAATCAAATAGACATGACTGGAAAGCTCTAGAAAGCTTTGGAGAGTTATCCACTCCACAGTTGGTAGATCACTGCGTTCACAATACATGTTCCAACCTTACCTACTATCTGTTCTTGAGAATACATTGAGACATGGTCTTCATCCATCTCTCCTTCTCGGTCATTGCCATGGGCATCTGATTAATGGAAATAAAGAAATCTGGCCCAATTATGTTTGAAGGATTTGCTTTTTACACAGAACGTCATCCAAGTCAACAAAACACTTCCAAGACCTTTTTTTTTCCCAAACCTGGAAGTAATCCAGAAATAGCAAGTTGCATAAGTATCTCTCTGACAGGTCCAACATCAGAACCAAACTCCAACTTTTGAGCAAAGCTCCTGTGGGTAAAATAGACAGAACACTTCTCCCCCACATTTCCCCCAAAAGGTTTAGGCAAGACTTGCACATGAAGCCCAGAATTTGATGAAGCTTTCTAGATAATCTGTCAAAAACTGCCATCCTGTTTTAATTTCCTTCTGTCTGCAAGGACAGTGGGATCTCGCAGCTCATTGTCACTCAGGATAGACTTGCCCTGCATATCTGACCTTCTCTGGCAGAAGTCTTCTCCAGCAAGCTGCAGGACTGTGGGGGTGGCAGCTCTCAGTAATCCTCAATTTTTATCCCTTGACACTTTAATTAAGGTAATTTAACAGTCTGTTAAACACAATATGAAGAATTTCCTGGGAAGAGCCAGTGAGGGCAGAGTCTGGGGGAACAGGAAGATATCTGTGAAGGGAAACCCAGGCAGTCTAGAGTTGGGAAGAGGCCCAGCTGCTATTATTTAGCCCAGTGATTGTGACTTTCCCAAGGTCACACTGTTAATTAGCACCTCCCTCGGTCCCTTACTAGACGACAAGCTGGCATGTTAAGTGGGGCTATCTGGGTATCATCGGCTATGAACGCTTTTCCAGAGAAGCTCAGTGTCTGGGCTTCTCAGAAATGTGTGGTCACATCAGGAGCTTTCATGGGGTCTAGGGAGATGATCCAAATGGCTCATGTTCCTGCTGGTCAGAGCAGAGGCTGTTATCACGTGGTCAGAGCAGTGTCTGGCTCTGTGAGTGGGATCTTGGTGATGTAGTGGGCTTCCTCTGCCTTCTGGTGGATCTAATACAATCAGAAATAGCACCAAAGCTATTGGTCATTTTATTTGAGGGGCAATGGGCCTTGGTATTCAAATGTGCTATTCTTTTGCTGGACTTTTTTTTTCTAATACCCAAAAGAATTTTAAATCCACATTTTGAAAAATAGGCATTTTTAAATCCACATTTTGAAAAACAGGCATTTTCAGTTTGATAAGTAAAATGCATTTCATCCTAAACATGGACCCTATTTACCTTTTTCTCCAGATGATAGACCCATGAGTATTTTTCCATGCATACCAAGTACCATTGGGGTTTATTCTGATTATTTCCAGCTTGGTTGGCTAGGTGCATATATGCAAAAATAATGCAGCGAGTTAGATTTCAAGTCTATTTATAATATTCTGTGAATTAGAACTTCATACTGCAAACTCTCAGATCCTGGGTGCCACCAACCTCTTCTCTCATGTTGAGAGTCACAAGAAAGACAGGAACGAGAAGCTAAGTCGGAAGGCCAGAGGTCATGTGGAGGGGAAGATGACTGGAGGAGGCTACACAGACGTCGTGACGGGGTCTTGATTCCAGTGGGAAATGATCCACCACTCAAAAGGAAAAGAGAAAGGCCCTGTTGATACTAAAACTGAGAAACTGAACAAAATAAAGGAAGAAAGATGGGTGCACAAAAGCAGAAAGCAGCAGAAGAGTGTGGTTTACAGAAGAGCTCAGCTGAATGAGGTTGATGCTGGCGATGGGCAGGGGAATTGGGATGTGATGGGTTGGGGGCAGGGCAGGGGTATAATTTGATGGGGAGGAGAGGCTGCTCCCTGAAGCTCTCTGACCACAGGAGCAGCCCCAGCTTCTCCCACTGGAATCTCAGAGTCACCGATGCTCAGCCTCACGTGATGATTCCATACCATTGTAGGACTGTATTTTTTGTCAGGGGTTCCTTTGAATCTGCGGTCTGACTTTTGCTGTGTATAATCACCTACTGCAGGGGAAGGCTTTCCTTAGGCATTGGTAACTGTGGGGAAACGCAAACACACATTGTGCCTTGATTAATAAGGGTAATAGTCGCTAAGGGATTCTGGTTGCCAAGAGTTTCCTATTTTATTTTGTTCTCAAAGCAATCTTGGAACACACGTCTCATTTTCATTTTATGAATGGACAAATTAAGGCAGGAAATCCATCTAAGATCAAAGAACTTGAAGTAGAACAGCCAGGATGTGTTATCTTTCAAGTTTATTTTCAGAGTGCAGTTGCTCACCTGCCTAGCCAGCGTGGTCTTGAGGAGCCTTGTTTTTAACTTTCTTTTTGTTTATTCTTTGCGTCTTTCACATTATGCATCTCCATCCCATTCATTCTTTGTATCTGCCCTCTGTCCTTGCAACTCTCCCCCACTCCCGCCAAATAAAATAAAATTTAGGAGAAAAAAAAGAAACGAAGAAAAACGAAAGATCTCATCATGGAAGCTGTAGTGTGGCATAGTGAGTCACGCAGTAAAGTCCCTTTGTCCATACATCTTTACTTGCAAGTGTTCATTGCAGAGAGTCATTGGTCTGGTTCGAGGTCTCTGGTTTCTGCTACGCTATCGATGCTGGGCCCTCACTGGGACTCCTCTTGAACATCCTGCTGTTGCCCTGTGTTGTGAAGATCCGCAGCTTTGGGTCTGAAGGACCAGACCCTTCACGTGCTCCTGCAGATCATGGATGGGGCGGGTGTTGGAGTGGGCCAACTTATAACCCTGGTTCTTTCTGGGTGTGGGTAGTTGCAGAGTTGGTTAGCATGCCAGCTCTCCCTAGTCCTCGCCACCAGGATGAGCTCTCCAGCATTGCCCTGGCTAGTTCACCCCAAGCAGCAATGGGTGGGGCCAGTTCCCTTGCTTTCACACCCTCAGGGTCAGCTCTCCCAAACCTGAACCATCCAGGCAGCTCTACTGTGCTGCCCAGGCCAGGTGCAGGGCAACTCTCCTGAGCACTGTAGCTGGTGAGGGTCAGGGACAGCTCCCCTGCTCTTATGACCTCAGGGCCAGGTCTTCCACCTGCAACAGGCAGTAAAGGGCAGTGGGGGTGGTTAGAGGTGGGGATAGCATCTCTGCCACACCACCATATAGCAGAAGAAGGGTGGGGCTAGATGAGGGGCGGGGCCAGATCCCCCATATTCACAGTTCTCAGGTAGGTTCACCCATATCCCTGCCAATTGGGTCAACTCTGATGTGCTGCCCAGGCGAGGGACAGGGCTCACTTTCCTGAGTGCTGCACCTGGTAAGAGGGGGAGGGTCAGCTCCCTCACCCACTACAGGTGGTAAGGGCAAGTGGAGGGGAGGTCATCTTTCCTTTGCCCTCTCTACCACATGGCAGATGGGCATGGCCAGATATCCTCCCACTCTTACACCCTCAGGGCCAGCTCACTGGTGCCTCCTCCAACAGGGTCAACTGCCCAGGCAAGGAGCAGGGCCCACTTTCCTGCATGTTACAGCTGGTAAGGGAGGTGGTCCACTCCCTAGTCTGTCACAGGCCGCAAGGGGTTAGGGGAGACATCTCTCCTTCACCCATGCTGCCACATGACAGACGAGTAATGGGGACAGCTCTTCTACACTTTCAATTTCAGGCCTGGCTCACCCACACCTTCACCAGCAGGATCAGTTCTGCTATGCCGCCCAGAGGGGGTGCAGGGTCCTCCCTCCTGAGTCCTCCAGCCAGTGAGGGGCAGGACCAGTTCTCCCTAGTGTCGCAGCCAGAGAGGGATGGGGCCAGCTCTGTACAGCCCTATCCTCTCTGCCTTTGGAGGTATCAGGAGCCAGGGAACATCAACAGAGACCATGGCTGCATCAGTGCCATGAACCCAGACATGGGCCCGGCAGCAGCCCAAACTCAGACATCACCATGGCCCTGGGTGGCAAACAAGTCACCCACCTCAGCCTGCTCCTCACCGACTTTTCCTTTTCAGATATGCCTCTATTCATAGGACAGGAGCCATCCTGTTTCTCTCTGTCCTGTATAACACCATACATTTGCTTACCATAGTTGTGCCTATCTTCCTGACGCCACAAGGTGCGGGGTGGGTCTGTATTTTCTCCTCGGAGCCCGGGGCAGAACACCCCAGGCCTGCATGTGTGTCTCCTTGTTTCATTTAGTCCATCATGGCCCTGGGCAGGACCAGCTTCCTCATGACAAAGATATCATAATAGTACCCAACCGTTCAGCGCCCAGGCTCCTGGTTGGTGTGGAGGTTGTTACTGAAGTCCTCTTTTGGACCAAGGCTGGAAAGCCTGGAAGAAGCTTTTCTTAATTGATATATAAGTGGATGTCACACAAGTATTTTAATGTAAATCCTATTAATTGAAATCCTATATGAACTCGTGTAGTATTTAATTCTTTAGTAATGAAAAGACTTCCTTTACCAAATCAGCAATGGGCTCCATATTGGATGGACATAAAGATCCCAGGCACTGATGTTTCTCACAGGGATCTGGGGAGCAGCAACACTGTGCCATTACTGTGTTAAGTACAGACCTGGTCCAGACCACTGAGTTCTTTCCTCAATTCAACTGAATCTTCTCTGAGGGCTTGATTTGTAATCTTCTCCTCGAGTCTTTAGATAATGAGAGATTACTCGATGTCTCAGAAGCATTCTGATCATGAGAAACAAGAAATCACTGCTTCCAAGTTCAAGGAGGAAAGCCCTCAGAATGTTCCATTATTGACAGCTGATGACAGAAAAATCATCAACTTCCCATTTCCAAAAACCGCCTGAGTCGGACGCCAGTCTCTGGCCATGACCCCAAACCACAGGAAATTCTGAGGGAAGGACCCAGATAACATTTGCTTTGCATCTCTAAAATGAGGCCGTGGAATAACTAAGCCATGGCCTACTGCTATTTCCCGGTCAAACACAGGCACTTGGGAATACAAACCCATCATGATTCATCCTTGGCTAGGGAACAAGATGAACGTAAAAATGAGGGTGCTGACAGCTCTGGACAAAGCCAGAGCGAAGTAGAAATCAGAACAAAACTCAAAGGAATGTGAGCAATCTGGTATTCCCACATCTTCAAGCTGCCATGGGCCAGAGCCTTCTCCCTGGAGAAGGACAGCCATGCTCCTACCAGCACTTAGCCAGAATGAGAACCTCATCATGTGACACCAACACTACCCCTTCTGCAGAACAGCTGTGCAGGCATAGAGCCACCTTTCCCAGGATTCTCATGTGTTTTGACTGGCACATAAGAAATGCTATAGGCTTTCAAGGGATGGCCAAGCAAACCTTGAATGGAAGGATCAAACTTCTGTTAACTCTCATGTCCAATGTCCTTGATACGGGATCACTATTTAGACTGGAAGGAAAGCAGATAAACAAAGCAAACCCTTAATTTTGTATTTACTTAGATTACATGTTTAATCACCATGAAAACCAACCACTGCCCAGTCACCCATTAACACAGGTTTCTACAGAAGCCTGAGGCAGATATATCTACAAAGCAAAAAGTTTAAAAAACAAAACAGATACATTACAGTTGGATATTTGAATAATCCATAGGGAATCATATTACCCTAACTTAAAATTATATACATATGTGATGTGTATTATATATGTACATATATACATCTATATGTGAAATTATGAAGTCACTCTGGTTGTGGTAACAATGCTCCTCCCCAAAAGACATAGATTATCTACCAAACCCCCACTTCCAGGCATAGAAAACTTTACAGTCAGAGGATCCTGGGAGACTCCCAAAATTACATAAGCTATCACCTTTCTCTTAGGTTCCTTCCCAGACATTTAAGGTATGGAACTGTAGCTCCAGACACCATGTGATCCAACACAGGACTTGGAGAAAATGAGCTGGAACCAGCCTGGAAGCCTCCTCCATGAGGACTGGTATCCTAAGGAGCTATGGTACATGACAAGGGAGAAAAGCCACCAATAGCCCTTTTCAGCTAGGACACCTACAAACTGCAACATTCGACACAGCAAGATATCCACAGCGATGCCATAGAAGTACTTGGATCCTGAGAGCAGCACACAGCTGTCTCATTGGGTTTAAGGTCCTCTCAATAGAAGGGAATTCATGCTTGGTACTGTAAGCTAGCCAACTACCTTTGGCTGGGGAGGCCATGGAACCAAGAGGAAAACCTACTGCCGCCACTTCCCTAAACCAGTGTAATCTCTGACTGCGTTCTAAAAACCTGTCCCTATACCCACAGGTAAGTTACCAAAAGCTGGCTGAAATGCAGAGAACAGCTAACTGTAGGGAGTCCAACCCCAAACAATACATCTGCAACACAACCCCTACACCTAACGCTTAGCGAATATTAAATAATAGTAAACATTTAGAAAGAATCATATAGAACTAAGCTCAGAGAGAAAATTTTGCTTGTATTTCAGTAAAATTTATTGTGGGGAACACCAGCAACAGAGTAAGAGGGGAAATGATGTTCTTCAAGAGCAGCACTGAGCACTTCTAAATTCTTCTAATAGCTCCACCCTGGGCGCTCCCTTGTGAAATGCGAACAAAACTGCATTGCATTAGAATGCTGGAATGCGCAAACCCTACTCATTCAATAACCAGATGTGTAGCTTTCAAAAAGTTTATTTAACCTTAGAGGTCTCCCATGTCTTCTTTGGGAAAATATGGATGCTATTTCCTCCAATGCCTGTGTGAAATAGCCATGTATGCCACAAAAAAAAAAAAAAAAAAACCTCACATCATTGACATCTAGAAAGTACTCAATAAAAAGGGGCTACACTAATGATCGTTAATGATGAGAAAAATATATCAAGAATTGTTCACGTAGAAGCTCTGCTAGCTTGAGAAAGACTCAAGCTCTCTGATTCTCAAATTGCTCATTTAAAAACTAGACACACTATTTCATAGGCTTGTTAACAAGATACATGTGGACATTCAAAAATTATCTAGCATACAAAGTATACACTCAAAACTCACTACAAATTCTCATTTCTAATAACTATATTGCAATATGAGGTTATGTTGTCTACAAATGAAGGAAAAGCCAGAATTAACTACTCAATCTCATTTTACCATAAAATATATCCTGCAATTCAAAACTTGATGACAATGTTTTAAAACTTAAACTGAAAGCTAAATCCTAACATAGATTAAATTTACAATTAGAAACAACAGATAATAAAACATGTTGTGGGCTGCATTTGCAAAGCAAATTGAATAAAATGTCTGTGGATAACAAATTATTAGAGCAATATAAGAAGTGCTTAAGTTAAAAACTCTAACCATGAATTGAGTGTGGTGGCACATGCCTTTAATCCCAGCATGCAGGAGGCAGAACCAGGCTGATCTCTGACTCTGAAGCCAGCCTGGTCTACAGAGTGAGTTCCAAGACAGCCAGGGGTTCACAGAGAAAGCCTGTCTAGAAAAAAAAAAACAAAGCAAAAACTATAATCATGAATCTCTAAAATGACATTTTTTATTATTATATAAATTTCTTCATTATTCTTATGGTGAAGCTATAGAAGACCAAACAGAGTTCAAGCTTTAATAATAATTCTTCACTGATTAAGTCTAAGTGAAGGACTGGAGAGATGGCTCAGTGGGTAAGAGCACTTGCTCCTTTGGCTGTGGACCTCGGTTTGGTTCCCAGCACCCATGTCAGGTGGATCACAACTGCCTGGAACTCTAACTCCATCTTATCTGGTCTCCATGGACACTACATACATGTGGTACATACACTGACAAGCTGGAAACCAGACATAAATAAAAAGTGTTTTACAAAGCAAAAGGAGTCTAAGTAAAATAAAATCCATCTGTGGCTGTCACAAAGCTCAAAGGGGATTTAGGAATTATCTTCAAAAGCTTTTGACACCAAGCTGGTGTGAAGTTCCGAAGATTTAGCATTCTCTGAACTCTAGACTGGCTCACTTCGTAGCGGACAAAAGCCGCTCCAGCAACCGGTTAGGAAAACAAACTGCTGCGAAAACAGCCAGCTGGATATTTTAGTCGGCACAAAGAAACAAAGACATTTCTTGAAAGTTCTTCTGTTTTGTGTGCCTAGGTGCACATAAATACCGTAAAATTTTACTATCTCATGACTTTCATTTTAGGGTATTTCTGAAACAGTAGTTTGTCTGTTAACTAAGGTAACTTTTCACTGCTAATTTGGGTGCTAATTCACATTAGAGAGAACAGGGAAAGGAAATAATTTTTGATAATTAACTTGTAGATGCAAATGCCAGGCTCCTAGTCATCGTGAGAGAGTAACTACCAGTAGTGTACATAGATGAGAATTCCACACATCTCTCCTGAGCCACCCCTCCTTACCCGCCCTCACACTTTCCGGGCTCCTTTAAGGTGTTGGGTGGTTTTCTCTGGAAAGAGGGGCATGTAGGCAGGGAACTGAGAGGTCCCGCAAGTAGTTCTACTCTGGCCCTCTTCCCAGGAGACATCCGCTGCTCGGACTTGATGGCTTGTGTCCCAATTATGTTTCAGGCCAGCCTGTACAGATGCGCATGAAATGAGCTGACTTATTTGAGTGAGCATTTTGTTATTCTCTTACAGGACAAAAACTAAATAAACAGCTGAGGTTTTTAAGCAGATACATATGTTAAGCATGTGTTTGACCAAAAGCTGGTCATCTGAATAATTACACAAGCAAATTAAAAGAATAATTTGCACTGAACTTCTCAGTACCCATACATCTATTCTGTTTATAGTTCTTAGGATATCAAGAGACTGTTTTAAAAGGACACTGCATTGCCCAAAAAAAAAAAGGAGGAAAAAAATCTTTTGGATTGCTATTTTGTCGACTATTTCAATATACTTTTCGAAGGCTGAGGGTTTCCTAGGAATGTTTTGTATGAAGCATTTCCTTTGGTCTTGATGCACAGACTGTCAACAAACTCTTGGAATTGCTCTATGATGCTGCTCGCTGCCATCCCCCATTGTCTCACAGCTGTCTGGTTGTTCCTGCACTGATTAATTCCTTCTAGGGAGCCCGTGTGCCTGGTTTGGGAAATGATGCTCACTTTGAGCCATTCATCCTTGTAAAAATGCATAGACATGAATAAATTTAAATAGCTCAGGACTAGAAAAGTGGGAGAAAGACGATGAGTAGAGACCAGCTTTATTTCTATAGCAAACATTCATTTGCCTGAGAACTGCCCGGGTCCTGCTGAGGCTGGGACAAAGTCCCAGGGTCTTCCCTCTGAGATCCGTTCTGCACACTCCTTGGAGTCAATGCTTGCTCTTTAGTTTACTAATGGGAGTAAAGACTTCCCAAAGAAAGAAGAACGGAGCCACTTCAGAAGGCTGGTTGCTCTGTTTTATTAACCTGGTGTCCTAAGGAGAAGCTTTGCCTTGACCACAGGTTCCCGCGGCTTCAGCTGGACGTATAGATACAAAACTGTCACTATCCAAACAAGGGGCTGAAGAGGTACATTCCTGGCCACAGTTAACTCCTAGCCAGATCCTCCTGAAGCTCTGGCTTCACAGGGTTTTTCAGTATTTGGTTTTAATTATTGTTAGAGAACTATTTTGACATGATTTATAGAAAATAAACTTCAGGTATTAGGAAATCCCAATTCCACAATGGCCCAAACGCTATCAACCGCATTCTTTCCCTTGCAGAAAGCAAAGTCTGGGATTTGATATTCTGGAGGCGACAGCCAGATAGGTAAGAAAGACATTGAGCACAGAAAATCACACTTCAAAGACATTTCAGCGCCCAGAACTCCTTCATGTGCATGAATATTTAAAATTTTAAGAGTCCCTCAAAAATTCAACAGCAGTTTGAAGAATAAAATGTGCTTCACACATGTACTTTGAATTTTTAATGAACCATTTGCTGTTTGTAGCAAAAGTGCTAAAATTCTTCCTAGGATGTAAGACAGGAAAAATTGTCGAGGCCAGAGTGACAACACAGAGACCCCGAGAGCTTAGAAGGCCCCACCCTCAGGAGGTCTCCACTAAAAGAGCAACGCTGACCGTCTGGGAAACAATAAAGAACTGACTTTTAAATTTCTTTTATTGTACAAGTGATTTACATTTATAAAGCTCATTGCAAAATGTTCATATTTATAACAATAACACATGTAGCCTGCATAATAAACCCTTTCAGCACAGGCAGATGTTCACAGCCATGATAAACGTCCAAAGCACTAGACGTGGATGGCTGTGTGCCTCAGATGCTCAGCACGACGGTACACCCTTGACGATCCTAGATGGCTCTAAGCGATCCCATCAACTCCCCTCTGGTTCTCCAGTGTAGCTAGCCCGTGATGGCAGTCTGTCCTGGGCCGGGGGGGGGGGGGTACAGACGTGGAAACCAGCCAAAGCTTTAGGATAGGAAATGTGCCGTGAAGGGTGTGTTTGCTGTTTAATGTTGTTATGTTTATTGGAGTCTTTTCTGGTTGTAAAATCATCATAGGCTCCTTGTGGAAAATGTAAAGCAGTTTTTTTTTCAAACCCCGTGAGCTTAAAACCTGGTGGGGGAAAAAAAAGTATCTTTAGGTACATGTTTACCCAACTCAGCAGTTCAAGAACTGTCACTCAAAAATTCCAGAGAGAATGTCTAAGTCATGCCAGGGTATTCTTATATGAAACACGATTGATGTACATTAGAGCTCTCTTCTCGCCTTCATAATTCCCTAATGGACGTAAGTACCCAAATCCCTAAGTGGGCTTTCCAGTCCATACCAAAGAAAGACAGCAAAAGCAAAGAGAAAGAAAAGAAGCATCATCAAGCGCTTCAGCAGTAGCCTCCATGCCCACGGTGCACAGCAAGATCAGACAGCAGTGTGGTGGAAAATCAGGCTGGTGCAGGGGACCGGTTTGGTAGGTCCCTTTGCTCAGCTGTAGTTTTAGCAAAAGCTGCCGTGACAGGGAGCAGGGCAGGAAACGGGGATGAACAGTGATGTGGTGCCTTTATATCAAAAGATAGATCATTTTAATCTGAAATTTAAGCCTAAAATAAAGACTCCCCTCATAAACCAAGCTTCCAGCCTTCGACATCCCTATTATCACTAATTTTCAATAAAGTACAATGGGTCTTGCTAAGCAATATTAAAACCACCAATGTTCCAAGCTTAGTTTTATGCAACACTCCATATGGTGGATTCATAATAAATTTCTACTGGGAATACAATCATAAACTGCTATTTTCTGCTATAAAAAACCATTAAAGTACAGACATGCACAAACAAGGTAATCTGCAATAAATTTGAAAATGTTAAGATACTACAAATGTAAATGTATTCAGCCCCATTGCACTGCATGTAATTTCCATGGCTTTATTAGAAATCTTGCCTTAGCAGTGGCTTGGTGATGGGTTATAAATATAGTAGGAATGAGTCAGCATGCAAATCCCTTCTGTTAAAAAAAAAATTGAAAAGGTTTTATAGCCCAAAGCTGCTTGTTTCTTTGTAAGAACAGTAATATAAGTTTCTGTTTGGAACTTCTGACAAGAGAATTCTCAAAACATCCTGCAACAGTAAAAAGTCTTCGCAAAAATATTATATGTGTGTGTACATGTAAGCACACACGCGTGCATGCATGTGTGTCTGTGTGTATTGCATGCCATGAGTGTTTGTGCACACATGCATGTGTGATTATTACGTAATGTCGCAGAGATGGCATTTCCCAAAGAATCACTGAACTGGTGGACTCTCTTCTGCACACACTGGAGGACACTAGAGATGAGCAGTGCAGCCGGGCGGTGGTGGCGCACGCCTTTAATCCCAGCACTCGGGAGGCAGACACAGGCGGATCTTTGTGAGTTCGAGACCAGCCTGGTCTACAAAAGCTAGTTCCAGTGCAGGCTCCAAAACCACAAAGAAACCCTGTCTCGAAAAAAAAAAAAGAGATGAGCAGTGCATCCCGGGAAAAGGAACAACACTAGCTTCAGCGCTGGAGGCAGAAATAATGTCTCCAGTTACAACGTTGCAGAACAAGCAAACTAAATACAAAACTGCAGGAACAAACACAGGAGTGGGGGTCATCAGAAAGGTGCCACAAAGCAAGAGGCTGCTTAGGTGTGAAAAGCCTCGGCCAACACAGGGGCTCCAAAGAAGAGAAGCTTCCAGAAAGAGGTCTCATATTTGGAAGAAAACTCAGGAAGGACAGAAGGACCAAGGACAAACCGCCGGTATTGTGAGTCAAAAGCCCACTCTACCCTTTGGAAATCTAACTCTGAACTTGATGAAAACCGGGAGTCCATCTACAAGGAACCAGGGAGTAGGTGGACAGGAATGGTGTCAAACTAGACACACACAACTTACAATTTTAAAAAAAAAGCATGAATGGCAGGTGTTGTGGTGCACTTCTGGAACCACAACATTGAGGAGGCTGAGACAGGAGGATGTCTAGTTCCAGGTCAGCATAAGTTACGTAGGGAAATGCTGTCTCAAACACACACACACACACACACACACACACACACACGGAGAGAGGGAGGGCTTGGGAGAAGCCTGGCATGGTGGATCAAGGAGGAGGAGTCTCCTGAGGTAGGAGAGGACAGTGACACTTTTAGCTAGCAATGCTATTAGACCAACAAAACCAATACACAGAAAGGGAGTTTTCACTGATGGGATGAAGCTGGGGCATCATGTGGAGGGCGTGGGCTCAAAAACGCAGGCAGAGATTAGCCTCTGCATTTGCTCAAGCAGAAAGGAAGGGCAGGGCTAGTGAAGAGGAAAAGAACCTGCAGAGACATGGGTGGGACGGAGACCTGAAGATCTTCCATGGTTTCAGAGCACACAGAGACAAAGTCAGCAGATGGCTTTTTATTTTCTCAGTGCATCTTCATTGCCCTGAGCACAGAGGGGATCTGCATGTATATTGCAAAGAAGCCAAAGAATACCCCAAATCATCTAAATGCACATGTATGCATGTGGCACACACATGAACACAACATTTACTTACATACACAGAGATAGACACACACACACACACACACACACACACACACACACACACACTGGTCTATATGAAGAAGTCATTTCCCTTTTATACTCGGTACATTGTAAGAAATATGTGGGAATAACAAAAGCTGTTTTTAAAGAAAAAGGTTAATCAGAAGGAGATAACCTGGTGGCATAGGTGGGCAAAGAAACTGTTTCGGGAGGGATCCAGGGTGTGAGCAAAGCTCTAACTCGAACTCACGGAGCTATTTTGAGAGTGAAAACCAAGTGGAAAATGTCAAGTATAAGATTATTCTTATCTGACGTTTTTATACAGCAGCAACTTATAAAAACCTCAAGCCCTGACAAAACCCTTCCTCTAGCATTTTAACACATCATTATACTGTTAACAATGTCAAACGGCTATAACCGCTCTATGACTTCTTAATAGATTACTTTTATCATAAAAATGTCATTTTAAGGATAATCTGCATTCTCACATTTTTATGTTCAGCTATGGTCTTAAAATGTCAGGAGTGGGAGATCGCCATGTCTCCCATTCTCGGAGTACTACTAGAGATTTTAAGAACGTCAACATAGATTAAGCCTTAATTCGCTGTGACTGCTGACCTTGACGTATTTTCCTACAACTGTTCCACTTTTACAGACAATAATTGCAAAGTGCAAAGATTAGGAAGAAATGAGATAGTTGGCTGAAGCTTGAATAGGCTGAAAGTTAAGTCTACTGGCCACACATGAAAGGCACGTCGTGTTTTTCACCCGGGGGCTTGTAGCCAACAGCTCTGTCAGCAGGATTATACACAGGGTGTTTGACCCTCTTGGTTAGTTAGCAACAGTGGTAACATTGCATCAATCCACTACCAAGGACTGACATATGCCAAATGTCCAGCCAAGTTTCCTGATTATTATTTTTAATTATGTGGTGTATATGAATGAATGGGTGGGTACGGGCATACGCAGAGACATTGAATTCCCTGGAGCTGGAGTTAAGGTGATTACAAGCTACCAGAAGCCAAATTCAGGTCACCCAGAAGAGCAGTGAGTGCTCTTAACCACTGAGTCATCTCTCCAGGCAATAACCATGTTTCTTTGGCCCTCCCTCCTAGACACGAGGAAAACAATGCAACCAAATGATGTTATCTGTGTTGAGGCTGCCATTGACCACCAAGAGAAATCAGAATTCAGCTGAGTCTATAACTCTCAGCAAGTGTGGTGTGGGAGGTCCTTCTGTCTATGTGTTGCTTTTATTGGTTAATGAACAAAGAACTTCTTTGAGCCTACGGCAAGGGCAGAACAGAGCTAGGCGGGAAAAGCTAGGCTGTATGCTGGGAAAAGAAGGGCGGAGTCAGAGAAACACCATGGAGCAGCCACTGCCAGAGTCAGACATGCCGAAACTGTAACTGGTAATCCACAGCCACGTGGCAATATACAGAATAATAGAGACGGGTTAGTTTAGGATATGAGTTTAGCCAGAAATACTCTGAAGCTATTGGCCAAACAGTATTGCAAATAATATAGTTTTCTGAGTGGTTATTATGTGGCTGGGTGGCCGGGTGAACAAGCAACCCTTCCCCCAGCACAGGTGTCTGGGAAAATGCCTGTCGGTAATTTAGACTCTAAATATAGACCACACTCTGCTACAACCTCGACAAAAGCACGACAGACAGTATAGATACCATATGAACAAATAATCACAACTGTGTTCTGAAGAAAACCTTATTTACAAAAGCAAGCAATAAGCTATGTTTGTTCTTGAGTGACAGTTAGCAAACTGTCAAATCCCTGATCCGGTGTATCCATCCACAGTCTAGTAAAGAGGTCAGATCACAGCTAAGCAGACGCTAATTTCTTCTAAGTTTCTCCGATACATAACATAGATGAGATCTTAGCAATGGCCAAGCACTAGGTGAGCCACTTTACACAAACCCTCTTCTATCACATTCAATTGCCATCACCCTCCTTTCGCAGATGCAAAAACTCAAGTTCAGCAAAGTTACTTGAGCCACGCAAAGTCACTAAGCTTAAGTTACAGAAGCAAAACAGAAGCAGCCGGAGCGAGGTTGTGGCCTTAACTGCTCCACGCCTGCTGTTCAAACTCGCCACTTGCAGATGTGAATAAAACACTGAGCTGCAGAAAACAGGCACTCCAAAACAATAAAGACTGCAGGCTGAGTCTCCTCTTTAAATTTACAGAGCTAAAGAGACAAATGCCAAGGTGGCCCCACAATAACAGATTTGACTGTGACAATGCTACCTCATGTCCAATAGCACACTAGAGAGCATGACTTTCCCCAAATCGGAGTCTCCGGCCAGCAAGGGCTGTGGTCAATAGGTGTTTTCAGCCATCACTGGGTGGGGGGAGCCCTTGAACTGGGCAATAAGAATATTCACAGTAATAATCTTAACTGACAGGCAAAGATGGAAAATAGCCTCACCTTGTAAGGCTACGTAGAAAGGGGCCTGAGCCCTGGATTCCTCAGTGTTCCAGACACCCACTCTCCACACAGATACCTGAGATGATGTTCCCAGCCCCCGTGTAAAGGTTGGCACAGGATTGCCCTACTCTGAGCATGCCCTGAGTGGTAGGCAAGAGTTATTTTATCCTCATCATACAGAGGCAGTGAGAGTGGCCATTAAGATTTGGAAAATGAACAAAGGTCACACGATAGGGTGAGACTCAATCCTAAGTCACCTAGGGCTCTAGCCTCTCAACTAGGCTGCTTTCCAAAGTCCCAGATCAGCCCACAAGGCAATAACTTGGAAAAGCAAACCCCCAAAAACGGAGCAGAATCTTACGAACACAGATTTTGTTGCTCTTATTGAGATGAAGGTACTGAAGAAGAAATTCAGAGTCCCCCAAATCTTAACTGACTCATCTCATTGTGCTGAACTCCAGGCAGACTGTAATAACGAAAAAAAAAAAAGAGGAAAAATTGATAATAAAACTGAGCCCCAGCCACCCAAAATCTAGATGAATGTCTCTCAACCCATTCTCTCCAGAAGTCTCTCCTCAGAGGGCCTTGGCTTCCGGTGCTCACATCAGGTCTAAGTCAGTGCTGAACCGGTGAGCCACAGAGAAGAAGGGGAGCATGAGGCTCAATCCATTCTGTGTCCACCAACCCACACACTACTCTTACTCTTGGTGTAACTTTCCCAAACTCACTGTTTGGCAAACCCAAGGCAAAAAGGCAAAGCACCAAAATGGTCCCAAAATTTTTCAACTAGATTTTAGTTATTCATGTATTATTTATTCTTGCTTCTGTGTTCTTGCAAATATTGAAGCATTTGTCTTAGCTCTGAGTCTAAACATGGTTGTTGAAACCTGGTCATAAATAAGAGAGGACAAAGCTTGTCCCTGTAAAAAAGATAAAATCCCATCATTGACCCTTAAAGCCGACATGGATGTTGTTTATACACACACACACACACACACACACACACACACACACACACAATAGGGGTGGGGGAGACCTTACTTTTTCTAGCTTCCTTGTTGAAGAAGAAAATCTCTGATTTACATGGAGAGCCTACAAATTATAGCCATGTCAGACAAGGAAGCAGATGAAGGCTATGATTGATACTCCAAAATTTCCGTCCTGATTTCCCTATGCTCAGAATTAGCCACTCTATAAATCAAACCTGCACAGGAACATCTGATGTCAAAACCAAGAGGTCACATCTGCAGAAAACATCAGAAACAAAGAAACTGGACTCCTCTGTTGGCTCCCAGTCTGAAGCTCACCCCTCCCCCAGCCCACTCCCATTTACAGCACTAACTGAAAATACCCCATCTCTCTGCAGGAAACAGCTTTCCATGTGTCTAGGTATAAGCAATGACCACTTTTTTCTTCCATTCGTGTGTATAGAAACCAAGAGCTAGCACTATGCTGCAGAGAACTAAGAGCTAGCAC
>JAQHUG010000128.1:1225968-1261892 GCA_028555095.1 Dicrostonyx torquatus | reverse complement strand
GTGCGGGACTGGGTGGCAGCTGAGCCATCTTTCCTACGGCCATGCCATCTGGGTTTGCTCACACCCATGGTGAGTGACAGGGCCATCTCTCTTGAGTGTGTGGGGAGCAGGGGAGCAGCTCTTCTGTGAGTCGCAGAGCAGGCCCCTCAGGTCAGTATGGCACAGCTGCAGCATGACTCTTAAACACCACATGACTTTAGGTGGTGGGCGGGACCCGAGACATCCCCGCAGCCTTTGGTGCTAATAGGAGCTAAGGACACCACTGCAGGAGGGCCATCGACCCAGACATTGCCCTTGGCAGCAGCCTGGGCCCAGGTGTCACCACAGCTCCAAGTGGCAAGCAGCCCCCCCACACACACACCTCAGCCTACTCCTCGCCATCTTCACCTCTTCCACTCCGCCTCTTTCCAGAGCTCACGGACCATTCTGTCCTCTTTCTCTCCTCTTTCTCCACCACATACTTGCTCATCATAACGGCACCCACTTGCCTGGTGCCTCAAGGCAAAAGGAGGGCCTGTGGCTGTCTTCCTGCCAGCTCACGGCTTGAGGACCCAGGTTGGCCCATGGGTGGCTTTCACCCACCAGAGCCTCAATATTATCTTTGTAGTGCCATCCATTTACCTTCAAATTCCATTAGTTCATTTTTCTTTCCAGCTAAATCATATTCCATATGGTGTATTTACCACATTTACATTATCCATGCCTCTGTTGGAAAACATTCAGGTTGAGTAATAGTCACTAGGTGGTTCTGATTTTGAGGACTTGAATAGGTCATGGAGAGGCTATTGGTGAAGATACAGTAAAGCCCCAGGACTGAAGAGATCATGGAGAGAAGTTGAGGCTTAGCATCATGTGGTAGGGACGGAGTCCCTGAAGAGAGGCTGGGGGAGGCTATTGGTGGAAGTGAAGCCAAGATGCAGTAGGAGAACCCAGCATTTTAGAGACCCTAGTACCATGGGACAACCTCCAAGAACAATAGCAGTCATGGAAGGGAGCCCACTTGAGCCTATCAGACAAGCTGTGTGTGCGATGTATGGCAGAGTCAGAGTTCAATTGCTCAAGCCTTTTGGAGCCCAGAAGATCATGAGGGGAACCGAGACACTGGACATGAATTATTTACACTGTGGGATTTTGGTTTTGCTTTTTTTGTATTGTGACTGTGCCCTGGTTTCTTCCTCCTGGAGTAAAAAGCATTTAGATGATGATGATGATAATAATAATAATAATAATAATAATAATAATAATAATAATAATAAAAAATTATTATGTAGCCTACAACTGAGAGATTTTTGAATTTTAAAGAGACTGAATATTTTATAGAAACTTTGAACTTGAGATTATGGATTTTATAAAGATATTGAACATTTGGAGTATATGAATTTTTAAGGACTGTGGGCATTTTAAGGTTATTTATGTTTTCTACTGCAATATTAATATAGAAGCATGGGGACGAACTAGAAAGAAAAGATTCTAGCTAAATAGTTATGTGTTTGTGCATCAAGCTGACGAGGGCTCAATTGCACTGAATAAAGGTTCCCTTTTGCCCACACTCTCTCTAGATTTGCTGTTTCCAAACATTATTTTTGAAGATGATACCTTTCAAAGGGTGGACTTCAAAAAGTACAAGCTTCTGAGGTGACTTGGGCTTCGTGCTGCTATGGAGTGGCAGAGTCTTGGCAGCTGCTGCAAGGGTGAGGATGCATGGTCATTGCTATCATGTGACCTCCTACTCTGTAGGGAAATGGTATTACAGGTACCCATTGCTGTATAAGAGTCCACCTCAAAGGAGAGGCATCACTTTCCCTCCTGCTCTGTGGGGTGCCTGGCTCCACTGCCTACTTCTCCCTCATTCTCTTATGCACCGTGCTCAGACAATGGCTACTGTCACTGAAAGCCTTTGTTTGCTTGCTTGTTACTTTGTTTGTATCAGAGCCAGAACCTCAAGGCTACATTTCATCATGAGATGACTTTTGTGTCTCAGATTGGGACATCCAAGACAGCGTTGTCCAGCTAATACTTGCGATTCTCTGAAAGCTCAGCTATGGCAGTCAATCACAAGACTTATGAAATGTCTCTATATGGCTAGATTCTGAGAGAAAAGGATGCAGAAAATAGAAGCTACCAGTCTCTGGCCAATACCACTTTCACCACATATTCCTTCAATCACTGCAGATACAGCAGACATCGCCCAAATCCAAGCACAGAGGGCACAGACGCTCTAAAGAGACAAATTTTCAAGAAAAAATTGTGTATACAGCCGTTCTGATTTATCTCCAGCTTCCTAATACATTAACTAGCCCTTCTTATTCACGCACTACTTATTCAAACTTTAGAACGAATTCCTACAGTTCCTCAACAGCAACCTCACCACAGAGATTCCTCACCACATGTGCCTGGCTTGGAACAAGATACAGTTAGGGAGCTGAGGGTGGGGTCAAAGCCACACACGTGTAAGGGTCAAATTCATGGCCTGGGCTTTCTAGCGTCTGGAGAACTTTCCCACAAACTCTGACTGTTGGATGTCTGCCAGCGTCAGCCCCACGGTCCGTAACGACCCAGCACCCAACAGTTTCTGCATTGCTAATGTTCACGAGACTCAGAAATCAATATCTAATCACACTTAGCCGGAGCCCAGTATTCTGTGCACTCAGCACCGGACCATTTGGCTGCTAGGTATGTAAAAGTTAGTGTACAAAGCAGAGCGCTCATCAGAAGGGATCACATTAAAAGTATCACGAGTGTGGCGCAAATCATCGCCGCTGACGTTTATCGAGCGCTCACTTCACGAGGGACCCACTCTGCCAGGAATCTTAACGTGATGCAGAGGGCACAAAAAATACTGGTTTTGACCTTGGAAGCTAACGTTATCCGCATACCACACGCACGCACGCACGCATGCACGTACACGCACATGGGAACACAGCAGTTAGATTACTGAGCTTTATTTGTGTTGTTGTTGTTGTTGTTCAGAATACCCTTGAAGTCTCTTTGTCTGCTTTAAAATTGCGACAGGTACCAGGGATGACAGCTATACACTTTCCTGGTGGGCAAGTCTCCTGGGTTCTAGTCCCTTTCAGTGAGGGATCAAACAGGCCTTGTAAAAGCGGTTATAGGGGCCAGATCTCTATTACCTCCAACTTGCTTAAAAATTGTTGACAGAGACTTTTCAATGAAACCCATGGCAGTAAGGATGTCCCTTACCTATTTTCAAAGGCAGGCTCTTGTGCCATCTAAGAAATAGATTTGCCAGCTACTTCCAAGGGAAGAGTACTTCAAACCTCCGTGGGCACAAGTCACCTGGGAATTGTTTAAATGTGGCTCCAGCGACTGCGGGGGTGGGATGGTGGGGGTGGGATGTTCATGCTGCCAGTCCTTACACTATACTTTGAAAAACAGAAAAGCAAGTCACTACAGGGAAAATATTGTCTTTGACTGGAAGTTTCCAAAGCCAAAACAAAGGCTTTTGGGTACCTTTTCTGTATCCCTCTTCATCCCTCATTCAGGCACCAGAGAAAATACTCAAGTTGAGCTTCAAGAAAACTTTGGGAGCATGACAGTTCTCTATGTGTCTCAGGTTTGACCCATCAGCCCAGGCTGTGAACATTTATAAATGGAGAGCACTGTGGGCTGATTATACAGCTTGAAATCCATCTCCACAGAGTTTCAAATCTCAAAGAGCCATGTCTGCTTGATATCCCCCAAAGATGTGGATGTCTGTGCTTACATCCCTCGGACATCCTACAGAATTTTCTTGAAAGCACTAAATCTTCTCTAAGTGAACTCATGGAGATTTTTTTTTTAACTTTTGATTTGGTTTGAGTTTTGTTTTGGTTTGGTAAAGGTCTTCTTTGGTTAAGGTTCAATGAGTTTTGTTCTAAATTTTGAATCTAAATTTTGTCTGGGTTTGAATTTTCTAGCTATTTGCCCTGTGTGGTGGTTAATCTTCACTATCCTTGGATAGAGAGAGTTACTAGGAGATGAATAAAGCACACCTCTGGACACCCATTAAATCCTGAGGGCTCTGTCCTAATCAATGGCTTAATTTAATGTTGAAGAAACCATGTGGGGTAGGGAAGATGTAACTGTGCGGAGAGTCCTGCTGGAGGAGGCAGGTCACTAGAACTTGCCTCTGAGGGCGCATCTTGTCCCTCCCTTATCCTCTGCCCCAGGCTGCTGTGAGAGAAGTCCTTTCTCTGCCACCCATGTGCCACCCATGTGCCACCCATATCATCTTGAGATCTCCCTTGCTTGAAACCACATAGGATATATGACACAGACCAAAACAATTTATTATTTATTTTCTGGAGCACAAACTTAGTCTAAATCCTGTCACTACAATATATTTGAGGACTTCTCCAAACTCATTGGTCTCAGTCCTACACACAGTTGCTTCCATATGAGTGCCACAGATCAATAACTTCTCTCTCAAAGTTTTAATGGTGAATCTTGGACTTTGGGAAGCAACTCATGGAGAAAGGAAACAAAATATAACTATTTATGTTACTACTTTTGATAGCTTTAAGAATTAGCAAGTATCTAAAAGGGTACTATAAATTAATCAATAGAAGTCTTGGACGTCACCTAGTCAATATGAGAATATTGAATCATGCATTAGAATCACTCATCCTCAATACTCAAGCTTTCCACACTACTTGAGAAGTTGCGGACATGAGAATTTTCATTTTACAATACAGTCCAGAGTGGACAACCATAGTCTAGACTTCAGTATGAACTGTCTGTTCTTGCTCTACAATTGCTTTTTAAATAATACTATTTATTGAATATCTTGCACATGTAACATTATATTTTGATCATATTCATCCTTAACCACCTTCTTCTAAATCCACCCAGTGCCTCCACTCCATGTCCCTCCCTCCACCATGTCCTCCCTTTTTGCTGCTGTTATTTTGGTGACACTGAGGCCAATTAGTGCTGCCCATATACACTTGAGTGTGGGGGCATCCATTGGGGCATGAGCAACCCACAAACACCATTACTCAAAGGAGAGTGACTCTCTGTGCTGGGTAGTTTGCCAACTTGAAACATATGGAGATCACCTGGTGTGTGGCACTATTAGGAGGTGTGGCTTTCTTTTTATGGTATGCTTATAGGTATGTTCTTGTTGAAGGAAGTGTGTCACTGTGGAGTTGGGCTTTGAGGGTTCATACATGCTCAAGCCCCGCCCAATAAGACAGTCCATTTCTTGTTGCCTGCAAGATGTAGGACTCTCAGCTACTTCTCCAGCACCAGATCTACCTTCATGCACCATGCTCCCTACTATGATGATAATGGACTGAAACTCTGAAACTATAAGCAAGCCACCCCATTTGAAAGTTTTCCTTTATAAGAGTTGCCATGGACATAGTGTCTCTTCACAGCAGTAGAAACTTTAACTAAGACACCTGGGAAGAAGGAAGCCCAGTGAAGGAACTGCCTCCACCAGATTGACCTCTGAAAATTTCTGTAAGGCATTTTCTTGATGGGTGATTGATGTGGCAGACCCCAGTCCACTGTAGGTGATGTCTCGCCTGCACAGGTGGTCCTGAATTGCCTACATGGCAACCACTGGTACTGTGTAATCTAGCTAGTAGGGAAAGAGTTTCCTGGTCAATTAAGGTTGACTTCTTTATCTCCTATATCCTAAGTAAATAGTGTCTCCAGTAAGAGAGTCTTACCATCTAGTTAAGGTGGGAAACCCAAAACAATAGCAATAGCTTGGGTTGTTTAGGGTATCTCTGGGGCCTCCCTCACCAAATATTCCTAAGGGGGTATCCCATAGCTAGATTTTCATTTGATAACCCGTGTCTTCCAGGAGACGTATTATCTTCCCATGCAGGGTACTTCTGTTCAAACTCCTTTTTTAAAATATATTTTATTTTTAATTAGTTTACTAACTAGTAGATTTCCATAAGGCTTCTTAATGCATTCTACTTTTGATCTCCTCCTTTCCCCTATCTTCCCACCCTCAAGCCTACTTATACTGTGACCTGGAGCATCCCCCCCCCCGTTCTTTTATGTAACCTGTATAAAAGAAGGGTGTATGATAAAGCTCTACGGAAGCATGTGGTCTTGAGACCCATGTAAAAAATATATAATCAGAGAAAATAAAAGGAGTTGTTTTAACTCAAAACTCACATCCCAGGCTGTGGAGCTAAAACAAAGTGAGGACGACATGAGAAATGAGGATAGTTAGAACACGTTTGCTTCTAGCAAACCCACCCAAAATGCACAGTGCTTAATTGCAAGCATGGTCCAGAGAACAGTGGAAATGTACACACTGAAGATTCTAAAGTTACCTTCTGCATCCTTGACCTTTGCACAGATTCACACTGGGAAAGAGAAAGACCACCCTGGCATCTCAGGGACTGACCTAGCATGATTACCTGGGCCTTGATAGTCTCCTAGTTACCACAAACAACTGCTCAGAAAAGCAGCATCAGACAATCCCACTGTGTAACTATGTTACATAGCCACTTACACAGACAAACACACACACACACACACACACACACACACACACTACCCCCTTGCAGTTCATGGGGGACTGCTGCTTTTTCCCTGGTTATAGCTTTGGTTTTGTTGCTCTCCCTGCAGAGGTCTGAGGTACCCAAGCATAGGAACATCCTGCTTTCAGGCAGCATCCACTCTGTCCTTTAATCCAGTCACGTTGACACCCAAAATCAACTATCGGAGTCAGATCAAGGGGCAGTTTTCTTCCAGATAGCCGTTTTTTAATCTCATGAAAACCTCCCTACATTAATACAACCTATGAGTTAGTATAAATTTTGGCTGCACAGTTATATGCTAACCCCATAAAAAGTGCTCAATCTTGCCAGCCCAAATTGAATTTCTTTATGTGATATCTCCATCTTCTATGCTATGCTCTATTTTCACATGCATATCACTCCATACGTTTTTCCTTTTGAATACAAATTAGCATCAGACTGTCATTTGAGGCTTCCTGGCAAAGTAGAGGGCCACCTGTTCTTGGCTCCTCCCACCACCAATTAGCTTTTAACTTATTCCTATCAGTCATTATCCTTCTCTTAGAAAATAATCGTTGAATGTGCTAAGGCGACCAACAGTGTAACTTTCAGGAAGATCAGGCTAGGGTGGAGTGGTGCAGGAGAGAACCCTGAGGTCACCTTACAAAAGCAACCTTGGACTTGACCTCTCTGTACTTGGTATCCTCTCCCACAACCCAAAGTTAAGCTGGAGCCGCTCAACTTCCACAAAGTCAAACTGTCAGCACACTGCCCTTGCCAGCCCTCTGCTCTTCATTCCAACACTCGCATTTGAGGACTAGTTCACCCTCCCTGACTTCCAAATCCCATCCCCAGTGCACGCTCAAGAACCATAAACAGCCAGGCAGTGGTGGCACATGCCTTTAATCCCAGCACTCGGGAGGCAGAGGCAGGTGGACCTCTGTGAGTTTGAGGCCAGCCTGGTCCACTAGAGCTAGTTTCAGGACAGACTCCAAAGCTACGGAGAAACCCTGTCTTGGGAAAACAAAACAAACAAACAGAAATGCAAACAGCTGACTCCTGTAACTTCCCATGATTCAGTGTTCTGTCCACTGGCTCCATCTTTTTATTATGTGAACCATAATAACTTTCAGGTGACTGCTAAAGCATGTGATCCACTTTTATGACTGATAACACCTGCAATAGGCTGGATAACCTGTAAAGAAGAGGAGTTTGGTTGGGTTTCTAATCTTGGAGGCTTCTGATCCAGGGGTTGCATTCATTTTGACGATATCAGTCTCACTAGCAGAGTCTCAAGGTATCACAGGATGCAAAAAGCAAAAGACAAGGAAGGGAACTCACTGCACACAAGCTTGTCTCTCCTGCTCTCGGTGCTCTTATAGAGCTACCAGGATTCACTTCTGTAATCTCACCCCCGATGACCTCATCTACTCCTATAGCATCCATCTCTAACACCACAGATGGATTAGTTCCCACTGTCATAACAGCCCCCAAATTAAACTCCAGCCTGAAGGGTGAGGCAGGATACTCCAACCACAGCAAAGGGGTTCCAGAAATTTTGATGGACTCAACTCAAACTCAAGGAAAGATTTTGCTTGCTTTTTATTACTGAATACTTGAATGGGTGGTTTTTATGATTCAAAATTCAAGAAGTATAAAAGCGTGTGTAAGTGATGTTTTCATCCCTCCCAGGTTCCTAGCCCCAAATTTCTCTTCCTATTAGCAAATAATGTTTTTTTTTTCATATCTGCTAGATAAAGTCCTTATTTCTCTGCACGATGTAGTTCTTTCCACCCCTGCCTTGTTTACCATCCCTGCCTTCCCCTTTTCTCAGCTTGCTGAGAAGCAGGGGGGGCTCACAATGCTGGATTCTGGCCTCCTAGTCCTCAGTATCTTCTGTCTGGTGGGTGCTTGTGGCTCCCCGAGCTTCCTCTCCAGCTCTTTCTGCAGGCAGCCTGCTTGCTTGTTCACACATGGGCTGTGGGTCATCCACCTCGTAGAGACTGGATGGAGGTGCTGGGCAGAGAAGTGAGAAGGCACGAGAAAGGCTATTGGAGCCAGCTGCTTCTTCAGCACCATGTGGGACACAGTGCTTACCAGCTTCCTCTGTTAAAATGGCATGATCCTTTTTCATGCTGACAGGCGCTCCCTTGCCTGGAGAGCCTGAGACATACAAATCTCAACCCTGTGGCTTTCTCTGACACAATACCAGGGTGACAGTCAGTAGCCCCCTTTACAAACGTCTTGGTCAGCAGCCTCTTTCCTTGCTAAGACAAGGCAAAGCAGCAACAAGAAGAAAATCTGTTATACTCTCTCCAGAGAACAGCTGAAGTCAGGGGCAAAATGAGACCTGATGTGCCTGAAGACAAGTTAAGAAGGTGGAGTAACTATGCCTTAGTGGGATTTGTACTTATTGGCCCAAAAGCCCCTCTTGATGCCATTGCTTACAGACTTTTCTCTTAAATCTCGCCACTTTCTAAGTTTTAATTCAAGGACTTTTTTTCCCTCTCTGCCTCTCTCTAGCGCCCTCTGGCAGAAGTCCTAAACCTGCTTGCCTTGATACCCCAGATGTGCTCTCCTCTCTCTTTCCCTTTCTCTCTCCCTCTCCCCCTCCCTTTTTCTTACTCCTCTCCCTCCCACTATCCCCTGAAGACCTCATGCATCTACCAAGACTTCCACTCTGGGTCTACCTGTTCTCCCAACCTCTAGCTCAGAGAGCACAACTTTCTTGTTTCCTTTCTCTCTCTTTCTGGAAGCTTCTGAGCTCTCTGGTTTGCCTGCCCTGGTTGTTTGGTTGTTTTGTGGTTTGAGCTTTCTTTGTCCTCAAACTCTGATAAAACTGTCCTTGCATTTTCTATTTTAAAAGGTTTATTTATTTTATATATAAGAATGTTTTGTCTGCATGTCCGTCTATCTGCACACCAGAAGAGGGCATTGGATCCCATTATAGATGGTTGTGAGCCGCCTCGTGGTTGCTGGGAATTGAACTCAGGACCTCTGAGAGAGTGCACTTAACTGCTAAGTCATCTCTCCAGCCCATCCTTGTGTTTCCTTATAAGCTGGCTTCAAAATTATTTTATCTAACAAGACTAAGAAGGTGCAGAAGACTGGCTTCCTGATCTGTTACAGACTGAAGCCTGGTATCTAGCACACAGCAGGGCAAAGCGAATGGCCAACAGCACTCCCTTGTAGGCCTGCATTGTCTTCCTGGAGCCCTTCTGAGCAAGCTCATTAGGTCTCTGTTGTCCTCATTATAAACCCCAGGTGATCCCACTGTGCTCTCCTTGAAACTAGATGGAAGCACCAGGATGGACACAGCTGATGCCCTGGACTGGTTTACATGAACATAACTTTTAATTGACATTTAAGTAAGTGAATTAAAAATCTCCAACAAATACTAGTTTATTTTTTCTTTGCTTATGATATTAATAACTTATGATTTTTTTGTTAAAGTGTGAAAATATTTAAGATGACAGTTGTTCTCTTAGAGGGGCTAGAGTTAAATGGCAAGACCTGTGCTAGTCAAAGACAGAATGCCAGCCTTTGCAGCTCCCTTGGGCACTAAGGTAACCTGTTCTGAAAACTGTTGTCATGAACTAGCAGACAGGGAAGCTCTGGGTGTATCATCTCTGCTCCCACTCTAACCCCATCTGTACCTTTCTGTTGCTGTTTAAACTATGACCAGGAGTAAGTTAAGGAAGGAAGTTGATTTTGGCTCACAGTTCCGGCACCTAGAAACATCTGTGTGGTAGAGAAGGCAAGACCGCAGGAGCGGGAAGGTGGCTGGTTGCATTTCATCTGCACCTAGGAAGCAGAGAGAGAACTATATAAACTCTCACAGCCCATCCCCAGTGAGGAATGTTCTTCGCAGGGCTCCACGTCTTAAAAGTTCCATAACTTCTCCAAACAGCGTCACTAACTGGCAGCAGCCAAATGTTAAATACAAGATCCTATAAAGGGTTTTCTCGTTTAAACAACAACACCAGCCCCGCACCCACTCTACTGACAAGTCTCAGGGGTGAGCATACAGGTCTGGCCAGAGATGTACCCGGTTCCAAAATGCTCTCGGTAAATAATGTCACATTATACTCAACACCCTGGGGAATCAGAAGGAACAATTAAGCAATCACCTGGATCACCCAGTATCACAAACTGCCTTTCCCACCATCACCACACATCCCAAAACATGTACTGGGCACTTACTGTATCCCATCAACAGTTCTAGATCATTGGCTGTCAACAGTGTGGTCCTTAGATTGACAACAACAGCAACAACTAGGAGCTGCCCAGACCTACCTAACCAGAACCAGAGGGCAAGCCTGCCAGTCTGTGTTTTAACAAGTCCTCAGGGTAATTTTCAATGTAAGCTGGATGCTAAAGTTTGAGTTAGCATGCAAAGTTTCCAAACACGAGAGTTCACATACCACTGCCTCAACTGCTAGGTTCTCCGGACCAGTGGAACAGACAGACAAACAAACAAAAAAGAGCATTGTAATGAAATAAGTTAAGCACAGAAAGTAGAGGTGAAGGGAGCTGACTAGTAACGCGCAAAGACATCTGTGGATTTAAGTTGAGCTTTATGAAGAAGGATCTAACCAGATGTGGAATCTCAGGCAGCCATCTTGCCTCTTTGAGACCTAAGGTGCATATCCAGGGAACACAAACATTGCAGAATTCGTGTCTGGTCCAAATAGAAGATCCAAAGGCCCTTTCTGTGCTTGGTGACTCTACTCCCACGGCCCAAGTAAGTTATAAATGGAATCAGGAACCAAGTATTCGGAAGACTAAAAGGGTGAGTTGAGAAGGTTGCTGTGGTTGGTTTTCTACGAAGAAAGGCAGCATTTATTCTTTGTGCGGATTCCAAACTTTACAACACTAACACCTTCCTGCGAAGAAAATGCAACGAGTAGCCCCATCTTCTGGAGACTCCAGGAATACTGCCTGAAATCCTTGCTAAATCCTCTTTCCATGCGAATCTTCTGGGGAGCCACAGTGCAAAGAGAAGCACACTAATCCTGAAGTGTACCTGTTACTTAAGTACCGCTCTCCGCTAACAAAGAGTCATTTTCGACTCATCAACAATCTTGTAAACAATTTCTTGCAAAGAAGAAAACTAAAGAGGCCCCAGAAGAGTGGCGTTATTGGGTGAATTGTGCCCCCTCCCAACAGCAAGAAGAGGTGCAGTGAAGTCTAAACACCCGGAAGTCCAGAATGTGACTGATCTGGTTGCAGACTTAGTTACTGGTATGAGGTCATACTAGTATTCTCATAAAGAGGACAGAATTGAGCACAGATAGGCACAGGGCAGATGCTATTTGAAGATGAGGGTAGGCATCAGGGCCCTACAAGCCAAAGGGTGCCAGTGACTGTCAGAAAGTCACAAGGACCTGAGCAAGACACTAGACAGACTCTCCCTCACAAGCACCGGAGGAAGAACTCTGCCATCACCTGGTCTCTAGACTTGGAGCCTCCAGAATTAAGATTATAATATTCATTCTTTGGGTCCCTGAGTTTGTGGAACTTTGCTATGACACCTCAGCAAACCAACATGAGCAGAGTCACCACACGTTTTGAGGACTTGGAACACAGTAGTTTTGGTGGCCTGCCACACACAGGATACAAAGAAGAGTCCGTGTCTCCCCAGCTCTGCCAGATGACTCCTTGGCATCTCACAGGCTGTCTTTCAGGAGCAGTGGAGCTCTGGTTGTACCCATGGAAACGGCAGAGCCTGCCAATATACTGGGGTACACGGGGGACCCAGAAAGAAGGCAGTCATGTAGAAGAAACAGGAAAAAGCGGAGGCTGCCTGCCAGGTTGGCATGTGACAACCCCCTTTCCTAGGGGGCTCCCAGGATCAGAGAGAGAGAGAGAGAGAGAGAGAGAAAAAGAGGCATTACACAGCAGGAGGCCCACTTCCCTCATAAGAAGAGCAAAAGTCGCTGAAACAAGCAGTTTAATGTGATCAGCAGTTTAGTTAAGAAAATGGCCCCGAACTCTGAGCTCTCTCCTGAGATCACGCTGTTCATTTTAGGAAACTCAGTATGCGTTCATTCCCCATATCATTAAGGTGAGCCACTAACTGGAATGATCTCGCGTCTGGAGAGCACAGCCATTTGGCAGCGTCGCGGAGAGGATGGGAGGAAATGTGCTCTGAAAACACTAACAATTTCAGTCGGCTATTTTGACCGCCAGTTAAGGATAACTTATACAACCATTTCAAGATGAAAAATGGGAAGGAAAAGAAGGGGAAGGAAGGAAGGAGAAAAAATAAAACAAATTCGTGATGTAAAACTGTCACGTCAGTCACCTGCAGCTTGGTTTGCCCCTTAAATAAGATACATGCTTTACTGCAGGACGAGGCCGTGTTTAACAATGCAATGTCTTGTACTTTTTAATGAGTCGGAGCGGAGCTGTGCAAACGGGCGTACGAACGGAAGCAACATGTTGGGTAGAATTACACACACACACACACGCACGCACACAACACACACACATTTGTATACATGTATGGTTCAGGGCCCCCAAATCAGTCTGTGATCAAAGAGTCTCATGACTAACAGGAACAGTGTAGGAATAGGACTGCAGGGTAAGAGGGCAGACCAGAAGCTGCCCCTGTGTGGTCTGGGTAAGGGCAAGCATGAGTCAGTATAAGGAAGAATGTTCTATTCCAAAGAGAGGAAGAAGAAGGGCTTCAAAACTGGTGAAGGTAGCAACTGAACAACTGACAGCGCCTACGCGGACAAATATGTCGTATATAAGAAAAGCAATGTTTTGGCAAGAAGCCCAAGCAGACATGCTGCCAGCTGCTTTCAGGCCTCCCCAGCCAGGCAGAGGGGCTGGAGCGGAAGCAAAAAGCCTGATCAAAAGGTAAGTCAAGCCACCCGGGTGAGGGTCTGTGGGGTAGTCCTACCCTCAGGACAGTGCCGGAAGCCTTCACAAGCCTTAAACACAAAATACAAATTATGGAGAGACAGCGATTCCTCTTGTAAGCAGGTCACAGTAAAGAGAAGTCACAGTTTATCACTTCATGTGACACAGGGAAGTGTCTGGGCACCTTGAAGAGGGGGTCTGTTATTTAAAACGAACTACCTTGGAGACCTGAGAACAGGCAATAGACATGAGCCAGCGTGCCTAGGTTGGAGGTGACACAGTCCTAGGGTGCGAGGCAGCCCTGGGAGACAGTTCTAGAGTGGGGGTTGGTGGTGCAGAAGCTGTGGAGTCAAACAGTACAGGGGGCAGAAGGCTTCTGTCAGACAGTGAGTGCGCAGGGAAAGGCTGCCCCAGCCTGAGGGACTAGGAGCAGACCTCATCAACCAGGAGAAACCCTGCAAAGTGATAGCCCGGAGCTTGAGGACGGTGGATGGATGAACCTTGGAGTCCGTTCAGTTCTGTGGAGTCCGACAAGTCCGAACGGAGGACTTGGCATCCCCATTGCGATCCACCCAGTAGGGTGATCAGTACTTACAGGGACTGGAAAGGACCAAGCCTGGTCCTCTGTTTGTACACATCTCAGAGCACTGGGGGCTTCCCCAATCCCAACGCCCTTGGGAAACATCACCCGGCCAGTACATTAGCCACATTGGAGAATTATTTCCTCAGCCGTAAACTGGGATTCATAATAATATAAAATAATAAGGATTATAGGTGATGTGGATAAAGAGGGGGTGGAAAGAGTGAAGACTGCCCCCGACAAGTCGTAACTACTCTCGCTCCTGACTCACTTAGCAAATTTCCCCAGTGAGTAACCTTCCAGGCCTACCATGAATGCCTCACACAGGAACACCTCCTGCTAAAGCAGCCCCGTGCATCCTGTTAATTTGTTACTTCTCCGGAGTTGTTACCGATAGTCCTCAATGGGTCTACAAAGTTCTTCCACTCAGCTTAGTCTTTTAATGTGAGAATCTTCCACTCCCTATGCCTCCCTTCATCTCTGAGATTTCCATTTTCCGGGCTGAAATCTCTCCACCTCCTTGCCATCTTAAATGATATTTAATTCTGATTTATTTCACTGTGGCCGTGAGTTTCCTCCAAACATTGTCCTTCGGACCTTTCTCTCTTTGTAAATTGCAGCGCCTGGGGCTCAGAATGGAGCTGAATTCTTCCAGAATTTGGCTGTACGGATCATGGACGTGCAAAAGACTAGACAGTAAACAACTACACAGTCCTTAGCCATACAGTCTTTGCACAGCCGCTCAACTCTGTCCTTGTTTTCCAGACGCAGCTGTGGGTGATAGATTGATGAATGGTCATGCTTGTGCTCTAGGAACTGTGTTTGCATTTTTCTGGTTTGGCTCTTTTTTTTGTTTGATTGCTTAAAACAAAACAAAACAAAACAGGGGGCTGGAGAAATGGCTCAGCGGTTAAGAGCACTGGCTGCTCTTCCAGACGTCCTGAGTTCAGTTCCCAGAAACCACATGGTGGCTCACAACCAGCTGTAATGGGATCTGAGTCCCTCTTCTGGTGTGCATAAAAACAGGTCACTCATATACAGAAAATAAATATTTAATCAAACAGAAGGTGGGTGATTGTAACTCATAGGTCATAATTTTCTGCCTTTTGTTTCAGATGATACTTTCCTACTGAGCCTCTCAGAGGCTGAAGCCCCTGTTGCAAAGACACTGCACGCTACAATACAGGATCCATATCATTTGAGCTGGATCTCACCTAACAGCCTCCTTCCTGTGGTCTGGCTTCCATGGTACTAGAAAACACTACACAAGCTGCCAAGGGAGGGAAGCCATTAACAATCCTACACATCTGCAACACCGATGAACCAGAACAGTGACCAGCATGGCAAGGTACCTGCAAAGGGGCAACAAGTGTCGGTCACACGTTGGCGACAACCAACAGCTGTCTGGTTAGGATTTAAGGTTCACTCAAACAGGAGGGAAACTGTGCATGGTCCTAGGAATCTAGTCAACTTCCTCGGGCTAGTGAGAACATGAATCATGTAGAGAATCTACTACCACTTTGCTAGACCAGCATAATAATTTCTAATCACATTCTAAATCATATCCTTATATCCACAGATAAATGTAGCTACCACCCCCTTGTCGAACAAGCCTCTCTTTGCAGTGAATGGAAACCATCCCAGGAGCCCACAACTGGACACAACATACAGATCAACAGACTGTGAGGTGCCCAGCCCCAACAGATGCGTCTATGTCACAACTCCCTCTGTGCCTCAGGCGATAGAAAGACTGTATGAACTAAAATACTGCTGTGAAACAGCCTCTCATATAAATGACTGTATAAATAAGATTTGAATAACGGCAACATCAATAGGTATTCTAACGCAGAAAGGGAGAAGCTCACAGGGTCACACCCTGGGATGAGTAACTAATTACAGGCATCTGACTAAGAGAAGGAGGATCAGCCTATCCTAGGCTGATCCCAAATCAGCCAAACACCCAAATTGTTTGCATTATGCAAACTGGTCAGCCCTGATAACCACATACACACAATAGCAAAAGTGGACCCAGCAGGTTGCATTTATATATTTATATGTACATATGCATGTGTGTGTGTGTGTGTGTGTGTGTGTGAGAGAGAGAGAGAGAGAGAGAGAGAGAGAGAGAGAGAGAGAGAGAGAAAGAAAGAGAATAATTGCAGAAGAGGCTATCAATGTGAGAGTTGGGTGAGACAAAAGGAGTTGGAGGGAGGGGACTTAGAGACTTGGGGAAGGAAAGGGAAGAGAGAAATTATGTGATTAGATTTTAATTAAAATGTATAAAATTTTAAAGAAATTCATTAAATAAATAAAAAGGACTCCCACTGGCTTCACCACAGTCCTGTATCAGTTGTCACACTTGCCCTTGAGCTGTTTCTACAATTCACCATCATTGTTTCTATCTGTGAGCAAAGGACACACACACACAAGAACGAGAGTCTGCCCCAGCGTTCTTGGTATAGGCAGCCTACACATATCCATCCATGGGCCAGTATCATCCTCTTGAACACAGAGAGAAGTTTGTGAAGTTTAGGGCAGACATGTCACAGACGGGTGCATCCCGAGGAGAGAGCCTCTCATCTGCCTCAGCTCACACACATCTTCGTGAGTTCATCTCACCGCTCCAGACAGGTGTTTCATTCTGTCCCCTCGTGTGCAGAGTCACATACTCTCTCCCTTGTTTGTGAATCCTTTCTCCTTCAGTCGTGTTGGTGTCGTTGGGTTATTTACATGGCAGCAGTTAATTAGCTGCTAATGATTTACAGAAAGCCATGCCATTCCCTTCAGCAGTCTTTCATAATTCAATCCAATGTATTTTGTTGACTCTGACTCGGAGATGCCCTTAATTAAGATTTGCTGTGATTTCCTGCCCTGATGATTCAGCCTGTAGAGCATCGCCACCCTATTATTGGCTTATGAATGAACAGAACCCTGCAGTGTGACTCAAAATGCAAATATTAGCCCCATTTCCATTACTTTTTTAATTTTAGAGCTTAAGTAAGTGAATTAAGTTCTTTTCGCCCCTGTATCTTCATGAATAAAACAGAGAAAATATTATTTCCCCTGCTTATTTCACAAGGTTAAGTTAACTGTCAAACATGGATTTGGAGTTTCAGGTTACTGTTTCTATGTGTGCACGGTGTTACTCTATAGAAAAACATTCATAATATACTGAATTCAAAATATACTGAAAAAGCCCTTGGGATCCGCCCTCGGCTTCCCAGCCTAGCACCAGTTCCTCCTTCTTATTAAGAACTATTGTTCACCTCACCCTCTTTAAGACCCAGGGAACACTATGGAAGAAGGAAAGGAGAGATGGTGAGAGCCAGGGGATGGGGGGGGCAGCACTGTGAAACACTTGGCTACTGTAGTCATGAACATAACACAGCATCTGTGGATACCTTCACAGGACTGGGCTCTTCAACAGTCCGCCATGAAACCCATGCTCATGAGTCCCCACCTTTCCTAAGGAGCTGTTGGAAGTCAACAGCTGCTGGAGGGGATATGTTATTTTCCTCAGTGGCATAGCCATCATGGGAGGTTGTCTCTGTCCATGTTCACACAAGCAACCCTAATCAATCTCCATGGCATGAAACTAGAAAAGAGACTAATTGGGAAGAAGGTGTTCCGGGGGAGTAGGACAGCAAGGAGAGAGCACTGGAGTTGACATAATCATAACACATTGTATATATGTATAAGGGTGACAAAATAAATAACATAAGGAAAGATTTGTTATTCTCCAGAGCTTTGTCCTTGGTTCTATTCCTCTATTCCTTTTTTCCTTTTTTTTCTTTGAGACAGGGTTTCTCTGTGTAACAGCTCTGGCTGTCCTAGAACTCACTCTGTAGACCAGGCTGACCTTGAGCTCAGATATCTGCCTGCCTCTGCCTCCCAAGTGCTGGGATTAAAGGAGTGCACCACCACACCCAGCTTCTATTCCACTGACATCCTGTGTCCTCCCTAAACAACTTCATGTGTTGTCACCAGTTAGCCACCCCTTCCGCCTACAGACAGCTCCCAAGTCAAAGTCTTAGCCACAGGCCCTCTAGAGTCACACACCAGATAGACCTCTTAATCTGGATGTCCCTCTTGATTCCCAGCTAGACAGATACAGAATAGTATCTGCAAAACTGTCCCCAGCCTGGATGGAACCACCTGAAAACTAACACCAAGTATTTACTCTAAAGCTTTGTTTTTAAATATACTTTAAAGTTCACCATCTCGATGTGATGTGCTGCTGCCGCCCTCTCCTCCCTGTCCCTCAGCCTGTGCCCTACTGGGCTGAATCACTCCTGTGCAATGATGTGATGTGACGGCTCCATGCTGTTGTCCAACGTGCTCCTTCCCAGAATGTGCTCCCCATCTAATGACTCCCTGCCTTCTCCCTAAGAGTCAGTGCAGGAGCTCTCTTCTCAGTGAAACTCTGTCTGGGCCAGTCCACAAGATAATGGCCCCTCTGAGCCTCTGATTGATGTTCCAGACACATCTGTCCCATTGGGCATGAATCAGCATTTATTCGCCTAACCTTTTATGAGGTTGGGAGCTGGTTAAGGGCTGGGGTACGAGTATTATTCAACAATACAGTCCTGATCCCTTCCAAAGGGCCTGGTTCTCAAACGCTTGTGAATGGAAGGACTGTAGCAGTATCGCTACATCATGGAAAATAATACATACTAGTCGGTAGAGAAAGACATTTTGGAACTGTGGCGGTGTTGAAAGATGGGAAAAACAGTCATTTTCTCTGGCTGTTAACATGGCTTACATCAAATCTTTTCTGAAGTGTTAAAAGTGAAATCAATTTCCAGGAAAACATGACTGCTGCTGTCTACTATGTCATAAGGAAAACACTTTCCACACACATGGAAGGGAAAGTACACCAGCACACGTGCGGCATGGTGTCATAGGAGCCCATGCCCTCTGGTCCTCCAGCCCCACATTGGCAGACTTCTAAATGAGCGTGATGGCTAGGGGTCCAACCAGGCACAAAACTGGACAATGAGCCACTTCTTTGTCAGGACCTCCTCAAACCCAGTTCAGAGAAGACAAGGGGAGGCCCCGGGGGCGAGGGTGGAGGGACCAGGCCAGGCATGAAGAACAATGTTCCCGCTCTACAAGAGTCACCACTAGGGCAAGAGCACAGAGCCACATCTATTATGAACACAGAGTAGGTTCTACAAGTGCCCATGATGAAGCCAAAAGAGGTCTTGGGACACATGCTTAATGAATCCTTAAGTGTTGAGAAATACTGATAAATGAGGCATTGTAGCAATGTGGGAAGCCCCACATGAGGCAAAGGGAGAAACCAAAGCCCACAGAGAAAATCAAATGCAGGTTTAAAGTAGTCACAGAAGAGCAGGCCAGAAGTAGCAAGAGCCGCATTCTTAAAGACAGACTCCACACCACAAGACAGTGGCGGTATCATATCGGTCCTGAGGCAATGGCATTCTTGCTGTGAACTGATAAAGAGGGTGTGCTGGACATTTAGGGTCAGAACCACTTCCCCATATACTCCTGGCAACAGAACCTATCTTCCCTGTAAAAATACATGAAGGCTGCACTCACTTTATCCACCCCTGGCTTTAAGGGCAAACTTGACCTCACATCTTCTCCAGACAGCTGTAAGTCCCAGGTGTCTGGACGCTGTGTTGTTAACATGCCTGAAGAATGAACGGGCAAAACCAAGACAATTGAGAGGTAGGGAGGATAGAGACTTGGGAGCAACCTTTTGTCCTTGAAGAAAAGGGTACATTTGAAGTCTAAACAGGCGTCTGTCATTTGCAGCTGAAGAACGCTTTCCTGAGTGTTAGGTACCAAGTTCGGTATATCTGCAGGCTTAGGGGACACCGTCAATGGACCCCTCCCTAATAATCAAGGACTGAAACAGCAGGACTCTGATTGCTGGCCAGAAGAATGGACTCTAAGTGGTATCTCTGTCCCTAGGTAAAGATGTGACATTCTGAGCAGTCCGGAAGGTAATAAGATTACTATCCTGTTAGGGACTTCCTGGGAAAGAGCAAGGACATCTCATTCTCTCCTACAAGAACCAAACAAATGGGCCTGGCCCTCACCTGGATGATCAGTTCTACAGGCTTTAAAAAGAGTATAAAGTCTCTAAATTGTAGGAGGGAACAGTGGTCCTTTGACGGTTGTCCATCACTCCCCCTCGGGAGTGTTCTGGTCTGCGGTGTCCCTTTGGCCATTACCCACACTCTCACCTGTCAAGAGTGTGCTACCCTCTACAATGAACTCTACCTAGCTACACTCTGGGAGGATAGCATAAGGACCACAAAGAGGGGAGTGTAGGGCAGTGGTTCTCAACTTGTGGGTCAAGACTCCTTTGGGGAGTAGAACAACCCTTACACGGGGTCACCCAAGACCATTGGAAATGTCAGATATTTACATTGTGACTCAGTAATAACAGTCACCAAAGTACACTTACAAGTAGCAATGAAAATAAGTTTATGTTTGGGGGTCACCACAACATGGGGAGCTGTATTAAAGAGTCACAGCATTAAGAAGGTTGAGAACCACGGGTCTAGAGCAACATTTTGGTACTATAGAAAGGCTAATGTGAACACTGGCAGATGTTGGAGGCAGGGCTGAGGGAGAACTGGACACTAGCTCTTCTGAGGAAATCTCGCAAACCTGCGTAGGACTACCAAATTGCATGCTGTCCTTCCTATGCTCCTGAGAGCACAGGTCAAGTCCAGATTTTCAGTCTAACTGTCATCTACACCCCTGCTCTGTTAGTTCGGAAATCTTTTACACCTGACTGCGTGACAACACTAAGCTCCTAAAGTCTCCTATCCTCGGGGTCTTAGAAGTCATCTCTGGGCAGCAAGGCCCCCTGTTCACAGAAGGGCTTAGGCGTCTAGGGCCAGCCGATCTTGTGCTCTGAGAAGTCAGCACAGCCCAGCCTCTCCCTGAGGGTTCGGTTTCCCTTGAAACTACAGCTGGAAAGAGCAAGCTGCTTAGGCCTGCTCCCTGTAGGATCCCAGAATAGCCCCACTAATTAGCCTGAAGACAACCCCTGCTGTTTGTTTGTCACAGAAACAAGAGAAAGCTGTAGAAAGAAGAGTGGTTATTTAGAGGTAAATAGCATGGGAAGTTAGGAAATGTTTGAGCTCATATATAGATATGGCCTTGGTGGTCCCCAAGTAATTACTTTAGGTTCTTTTTTCCTAAAAGTGCACTGAGATTTGAAGGTTGGTAAGAATGAACAATAAAATTGAGCACTAAACACAAATGAGTCTCTCAGGGGATAGAGTCAAATAAGAGAAAGCCAAAGACTCCGCATTGTGCTCGCTGCAAATTCAAACTCTGTGAGTTCTGTCAGTCTTTCTGTGTCTGTCCGCCTTCCTGTCTTAGCACCAATAAACTGAAAGGGAACCTCAAAGTTTGGGTCAGAGCCTATGATTTCCAGATAAGAGATCACATCAGTGTTCAGAGAAAACGCCAGATGCCCCATATAGTTCTTCATTCCAGAGCCTTCTACGGCTGTGTTCCAGACGGTTCTGAAACCCGACGTCTGTAAGGTACAAATTCACAGCCCTGACAAGGACTGTCAGAGATTTCACTTAAAAACACTATCAAAACCAGGAAGGTGGTGGCCAAATTGGAGAGGGTGTTTGATCCTCTTCCAAGTTTCCATGGCTGTAAGGCAGAGACCAGTAGTAAATCATTCTTTATAGTCAGTCCTCCTGCTTCTCATGAACCAAGTCCGTTTAGAGGGCCTTGTTCTCTTCCTTTTTCCCTTGCAAGAGCTTCAGGACATTGGCACGCAGCTCAGGAGCCGGGCGGAGAGAAAGTACCACACCCGGAACTAATCATCTGAGTCACCCCAGTCCGTCACAGGCCTTTCGGAGGCCGAGGGGTGCTTCATAAAAAGTAATGTGAGGAGTCTGAAATGGAGGTAAGGTTTGGCTCGTTCTACTTAGAAACTAGGGGAGATGGGCCCCACGACCTCGCTATGGAGCAGAAGCGTCACTTCATGTCCTCCCTGTTACCAGATTTAACAGGCAATGTGAATAAAGCCGTCGCCGATGAGGTCTGTTGTTACCCAAAGCACATTGCCGAGCACGAGGCTGATGCAGTCTGACTTCCATCGGTTGTTCGGTAGCTTCGCGGCTCCCTTGTTTGTCCAAACTCGCCTGTCTATTTTTGGAAGGGCAAATTTGCATTTTCTTCAGACTATCCTCAATCATAGGTGACAAAATTCCATGTCCTTTTTAATCTTGGGGTATGAGCTTTATCTCAGAGAGCCAATCATAGAGTGTTTACACCTCTAAGAGAGGTGGCTTTAATGCGCCAGGAGTCTATTCTAGAATGAGTACATGCCCTCAAGGTGGGTATTTCTTTCTATATGGTTCAAAAATAGGACAAATTCTACCAGAAAGGCAACAGCATGGACACTGGAATGCTCTTTTCAGAAATAATAATATTTAATGACTTGGGAGATGGCAAAACAGATGCCCCTGAGCCTCTCAGCTTGGACGTTTCTATTTCGCCATGCCAGTCTTGCTAAGCTCAGAAGCAATCGGCTGCATGCAGAGATTACATTTTAGACACCATAGAACAGTCTGCAGAAATTTGGCTATTTTCAACCACTCTGCAAATAACAATATTCCTCCAACGCAGAGGCTGGGGGCTTATGACATGCACACATTTGCCTGCACTCTCATCTTGTATTGAAAAAGCAATAGAAGCCAAAAACCAGAGAAAGCATGAGAAGATACTAGCGAAAATGCTCTCTACCCTTTAGAAACTCCTAGAACAACGATGCACCTGTGGTGTGTGTGTGTGTGTGTGTGTGTGTGTGTGTGTGTGTGTGTGTGTGTGTGTGATGTATGTGTTTATGCCTTTCAGTATAGAGGAAAAACATCTGCATTTCAAACAGCAAGGCAAGGCAAAGTGTTTGTCTTACACTGTCTTTTTAGCTGTAATTCTATATTCTATGTTGCATGAAACTTGAAGTTTGAGCAAAGCCAGGGTTTTCTCCCCGCTTTTAATCCACCCAGTGCTGTTACCAAGGATGAAACATTGGTTATCCACTTGATGAACAGTCAGGGCTATTGGAAGTGAGTGCAAAGGTCCCACTAAATCCCCATTGCACCCTGTAGCCTCTGGTCGTCGGGACTTTTTCAGTGAGTAGAGTCTGCCCCCTTGTGGGCGCAGTGAGAGATGCTCTGACAGCCCCGCACTCCCTTCGCGCGCCCTAACTGAACAGGTTTCTGAGGCAAGCCTTCCTCTCAGACTCCCTCCTCGGCTTCTTCTCCTTCCTTTTGTCGTCTCTTCCTCCACGTCCGTTTCTCTTGCTTTTCAGAGTACTATCTGGTGGCTGTGAGGGTTGAAACTGATGCAGCTGCTCTGTCTGGGAAAGACTCTGGGCTGTTTCAAAAATCTAGATAATGAAGGACAAAGCCCTTGTAGATTAGATGGTGAGCCAAGAGTCCAGATCATTAAATTCCGCTTTGGCTTGGTCCCTAGTAAGCAAATGAAAGTATAATCTCAAGGTAAATCTACTTCTTCTTCTCCTGGCTCCACTCCAATCAGCCTGTTGTCCCTAGAGCAGTGGTTCTCAACCGTTCTAATGCTGCAAACCTTAACTCATTCCTCATGTTGAGGTGACCCCCAACCAAAAAATTATTTTCCTTGCTACTTCATAACTGTAATTTTGCTACTGTTATAAATTATAATGTAATGATCTGTGTTTTCCGAACATCTTAGGCAACCCCTGTGGAAGGGTCATTCAACCCTAATGGGGTCATAATCCACAGGTTAAGAACCACTGCCATAGAGGATCTTAAATAGTACTTCTCCTTAGGCATAGATAATAGATTGATAGATAGATAGATAGATAATAGATAGATAGATAGATAGATAGATAGATAGATAGATAGATAGATAGATAGACAGACAGACAGGGTTTCTCTGTGTAGCTCTGGTTTTCCTGGAACTTACTCTTAGACCAGGCTGGCCTCGAACTTATAGAGATCCACCTGCCTCTGTCTTCCAAGTGCTGGGGTTAAAGGCATGTGCCACCACCACCCAACTGGCATAATTTTTATTGTCACCTTCTGCACAGAAGTCTTCAGTGGCTTACCCCTTCAAATATCAAGAGTGTACCACCTTCAAGTCGTAACCCAGTTGTTCCTAGTTTTCCTTCTGTTTGCTTAATGGGACAGCCCAGATCACTGTGGGCAGTGCCACTCCTGGGCTGGTGGGCCTGGGTGCTTTAAGAAAGCAGGCTGATCAAGCTATGTGAAGTAAGTCAGTAGGCAGAGCTCCTCCATGGCTTCTACTCCAGTTCCTGCCCCCAGATTCCTGCCTTGAGTTCTTGCTCTTGCTCCCTGCTCCCCACCGATGGTGGACTTATAAGTTGTCAGGTAAAACAAACCCTTTCCTTCACACGATTGCTTTGGTCATGGTGTTTGATCACAGCAATAGAAATCCCGGCTAAAACGCTCACACTAACCAGATCACATGTACATATCCTACTCGGGGTCACCGAGGGTGTACCACCCCAGTGTTTAAAACAACAGGCAGCAGCTTCAAGGACAATACCACTTTTGTGTGGCAGAAATAAAACTAGACCTGAGGCCTTCTGACCTCAGTACAGAACACCAAACTGTCCCAAATGAACTTTAAGATGCCCTGAGTATATTTTTTTCTGGTCCTTGGGGTGTATGTCCACTTTGTCGGCTCCTTTCCCTTGCTCTTCTCCTTATCACTTTGCCTAGGTTTAAATCTCCCTCTGGGTACCATCCAATATGTCCAGATATTCTATGAGCGAAGCTCACAGCCCGTGTTTGCTGGCCCTTATCTGTGTGGTCCAGTGCTCTCCCTGTGTCCCTGCCATCTTGTCATCTGACTGCCTAGCAGCTGCGGCTAGCTGTGCCATCCATCAGGTTAGACTGCCGTCTAGTCTGCCCTGCACTGAGCCAGAGTCTCGCACGGATGATGAGAGGAGTTAGAAGGATGGAAGCAGATTTTAGAAGTCATGACCAATCCTCCAAACAAATGGACAGGAACCCTCACAGATCACACAACAACACAGTCCAGGGGCTTTACCAAATCCCCTCTGTTTGAGAAAGACTGAGCTCAAGTCTCAGCCCACTGGGCTGCATCAGAGCTCTGCAAGAAGTCTCACGGTTATTAGCTCTTGTATGTAAATTCATTCATAGCAGACTGTTTTTCCCTTTTATTGAAAACAGATTCTATCCTCAAATAACATATCCTGACTGTGATTTCTCCTTCCTCTACTCCTCCCAGATTTTCCCCACCTCCCTTCCCTTCTAGATCCACTCTTTTTCTATCTCTCATTAAGAAAAAAAGAACAGGCACCTAAGAGATGATGATAAAATATAAATATATATATATATATGATAAAACAAAAACTATCACATCAAAGTTGAACAAACCAACAAAATAAAAAGAGCCCAAGAGAAAGCACAAGAATCAGAGACCCACTCATTCGCACACTCAGGAGTCCCATAAAAACACGAAACTGGAAGCCGTAATATACATGCAGCAGGCCTGGTGCAGACCCATGAATGCCCTGTGCACACTGCCTCAGTCCCTGAGTTCATATGACTTTGCTCATGCTGATTTAGAGGGCCTTGATTTGGGGTTTTGTTTGTTTGTTTTGTTCTTTGTTTGTTTGTTGTTGTTGTTTGGTGTACGTCACCCCATCTTGTACTTACACTCTTCTGCCTCCTCCTCCATGGGGTTCCCTGAGCTCTAAGGGGAGGGATTCAATGGAGTCATCCCATTTAAGCATTTAGAACTGAGTGTCCCAAGGTTGTTCCGCCCCCCATTATTATGAACAGAGCAGCAATGAATAGGGCTGAACAAGTGTCTTTGTGATAGGATGGAGGGTCCTTTGTGTATAAGCCCAACAGTGGTATAACCTGATCATTGTTCTTAAGTCTTAGAAAACCCTTGAGCACTGGGAGATGCTAATTTAGTGCATGTGTTCTTTATCCCAAGCCAGTAAAGGGAATCTAAGGGCTGAGTCTGTTATCAAACATGATCCAGCAACAACAAGCAGCAGCCATGTGTATCAGAATTTGAGAAACATCTGAGAACATCTGGTAGCTTATTAATCTGTTTTGTCTCTTGTATATCTTCTTGTCTCCAGGCCTGAGACAGGAGCCTACTCATTTAGGCTGGCTCAGAGTAGCCGGAAAGTCCTTCCATCGGTAGGGAAGGATGTGTCCAGACAAAGGCCTCTGGATCTTGCTTCTTTGATCCCACGGGACAGCTGGGACAGCGGGTTTACTTAAACAGATCCTGTAGATGCCTCAAAACTGCTTCCACATCCCAGATCCTGTTTCTGGTCTGTGCACCTTCACGAGTTCACCTGCTTTTTACCTTCTCACACTAATCACTGCAGAGAAAATGGAGATCACTGGTGACACTCGGGCAGGTGTTTCTTAGAGGTGAACCATAGTGTCACATTTGATTTTTTTTTTTTCTAAATTAGTTCACCCTGTCTATAGCGAAGCTTTTCATCAAATGCCTTAGTCAAACTTGGCAGAGCCCTGCTGAGTCTGGCTTTGCTTTGTGAAGGAGGTAATGAAAGTTTCACTCATCTTTTCCCTTGTCCTGCTCCCTAGACCCAGACATTTAACTCATTCATTCACTGAGAGCTTCATAAGTGAAGGGCAGTAGGCCATATACTGGACAGTTGTCTTAAGAGAGAAAAATTCTGTTATTGTTTAAGAGTCAAAGCTTGGCATAGTGATACACACCTGCAATCCCAACATTGGAAGTGGAGGCAGGAGGATCTGAAGTTCAAGATCGTTCTTGATACATAGTGAGTTTGAGGCCAGCTTGAACCTCATAAGGTCTTGCCAGAGAGAGAGAGAGGGGGAGGAGGAAATTAAGGAAGAAGGGAATTGAACCCCAAATCATGTGTTTGCTTTCCCTTTCTTAATCTTAGTAAATTCCTCAGGACACCCTTGTCTTTGTGGCCTTCACAGCTGGAAGCACACAGGCCAATTATTTTGTAGCTTATCTCTCAATTTATCTTTGTCTTATGTTTCCTCAAGATTGGATTCAAGAGATTATTTTCTTCACAGAAATCCCCCGGCAGGGCGATTTCCTCTCATTATACCCTATCAGGCAGCAAACAGTCACCATTCCTCCCTCCCAGGTGGTGATGGTTGATTCTTTCTTTAAGGAGAAAGACTTCCCCACAGTAGTTAGGTTTTTTCCCCCTCTGTGTGAACAAAAGTATCTTGCAGAAAGAAAATGAAGGCTGAAGGGAGCGTTTGCTCCCAAGGATCTCAGAATCCGAACGCAGCAAGGCCCCTAGATCAAGGCCTCTAGAAGCATTCTTTCTGTCCCTTGAAGGGCGCCTTAGACTGCCTCCTGCCTGTGGAAATTTCATAGTCCTGTACCATTCCTTGACTTTTATCCTGTTCTCTCCCTTTTGGTCCAAGTCCACAGACCATTCTCAGAGACCCTGAAGCCTCTAGTGTGCATCACAGGGATACGTCACCAGACAAGAGTGTCCTTTAGAGATATTTCCCTTATCTCTACTCCTGGTTTCTACTATGTGGCTTAACAGATGCCTGTGACATCTAAACTCATCACACAGCCCGCTGTGTAATTGCATATCCCAACCTTTATGTCCTTCTGAACCACTGACAAAAAGTAGTCCAGTCGCGCCCATGGTTTTGTCTTCAGCCAGATTTTCCAGACAGCAAACTGAATTTTAGTGTTTTTGCAATATGGATTAGCTGGAAATTTCCCAACTCCTCAAGTCCTAATTCTTCTTCTAAATAGTCCTTCCTTCAATCTGTTTGCTTCCTTTCACACTATATTACTAGCAGCAAGAAAAAAATAAGGTTGTGCCCTCAACTCTGCTTTCATTGCTAAGCGTTCTTCTATTATGTCTGTCTTCCATTTTCCGGTCATGGACCCCTTGCTTTCTTCTGCACCCTTGTCAGAAGTGGTTCTAGAATATATGCTCTCAGAAACAGTCGTTTTTGTGACACTTGAGGTATTTCCTCAAATCATATAGATTAACAATTCCTCCTAAACTATCATAGGCAGTCTGTGATACCGATATTTCCACTCAAGGCCTATGCAAGGCAATCCAGGCTTATACTATGATACTCGTCAAAAATGTTCTGGCTTTCGGCTGGGGAGATGGCTCACTGGGTACCAGCACTTGATGCACAAGCATGAGGGCTGGAGTTCAAATCTGCAAAACCCAGGTGAAAAAGCTGGGATTGGCTGCACACACACACACACACACACACACACACACATACGCGCACGCGTATACACACACACACACATACGTGCATGCGTGTGCACACACACACTCTAGCTTCTACTTATTCCCCAGTCCAAAGCCACATCCACATGTGAGGGTTTCGTCACAGCAGCACCCAGCTTTCAGTACTACACTCATGGTTCTCTGTGGCGGTTAGTTACCGCAGACAGCATGTTAAAGCAATACCTTCTGACCTTACAGCTCTGGTTCAGGCCAGAAGTCTAAAACGGGAGACTCTAAGAGAAGACCTGGTTCTTTGGCTGTCTTCTAGATGTCTCCCCATCCCTTGACTTATGACCCTTTCTTCCTTCCTATACGCCTCTTCCTTATCCTTTGACTCCTATCTCCACCCTTAGAGCTTTGCTTTCATCTTCTGTTTCCCCATCTCTTTTCCTCTCCCAGGGACACTGGGATTGTGTACTGGATCAGCCCTGCTAATCCAGGAGCACCTGCCCATATTAACATTCACCAAACCTGCGAAGTTCCTTTTACCATGAAAAGCCATGTAGTGATGGCTCTGGAGATTAGGACGGGGACATTACTCCATCTTCCACAACCGGCAGGTAATCTAAGGTCAGCCTGTGGACCACAATGATACACATGACAGGGTTTAAGCTGACTCTTTAGTCTTTATTATCATTGCCAATAGTTACATGGGTAATGGGGGATCGAAAAAGGCAGCGCCATTCCTGAACCTGAACATTCCTGGTCCATTCTGCTCGCACACAAACACGTTGAGATGGGTGAGACTTGACTTGGATCACTACTACTTTGCTTTGGTTTCATTCTCAAACAACCACTACCCCTTTCAGCACGGCCTGCATCTCCACTGATTTTGGAGCTAGCATAGCTCGGGTACCATCAGGAGAGAAGTGACTGAGTTTGTGTCATCAGAGTGATGCTGTTGGGCTGGGTGGTGTGTCACTGATAATGGCATCAAGAACTGCTCAGAATCAATCATGTCCCCAGGTTCCTTGTTCCCAGGACACCGCCTCTGGGACATGTCTACGAGGCTGACCTGGGTTTGCTGTTAGGAGAAAAACATTTCATGCCCATGAATGGCCAGAGTAAAAGCTTTTGCAAAAGGTCCACATAACTCTGTAGACTCTGTGTTGTTCGTCACCCAGGGGAGGCCAAGACAAACAGACTCCTTTTTGAGAGAGCCAAGTGAAGTGGCTATGACACATGTGTGGACTGGGAGAAGGTCAGGAACAAAAGGTCAGCACCCCATGTTCTGCAGCCGCTGTGCCCTTAGCTCGGGTTGCAGTTTCCACCTGGCCTTAGGTCCGCTTCTGCTGCACCCGCCTGGGAGAGCATGCAGTAGTCCTGAATGGGAAAATTCCCTCCAACCCCATATTGGCATTCACGGGAGAAGCCCATAACACCATGGCCAGTCACGCATGAGCAATGGAAGCACCAACAACTGACCCGGAGGTCTCACCGTTAAGCCTTCCTTTTTCCTAACTGTGTCTACATCCCTTAACCACAGATTAGATTCAAGCACCAAAGAATCTAACTTGACTTAGAGTCTACGTCAAGTCTCCATATCCTGCTCTTTCTTACTGGGGTGGAGAGCAGTCAGATGGTAGCAAGGGAAACGGTGCCGAGAGGAAGGAAATTTCATCTGTAAACTTTGGTGTTTCCTTTCAAGGCCTCACCTGGCAAGCAGCACTGCCTTCTCTTTTCGGTTGATCTGATCAAATACCCTGATAAAAATGAGCGAATGGGGTTTATATGGGCTCACAGTTTAAGGCACAGTCCATCACAGTAGGGAAGTCAAGGCAGCGGGGCCTTGAAGCAGCTCATCATTTAGCATCCACAGTCAGGAAAAGGATAAAGATCGATACATGCTACTTCTCAGCTCTCATTCTCCATCAGTCATCAATGCAGTCCAGGATGCCTGCCTGCAGAAGTGTTCAGCCCACAATTAACTCACATCAGTGATCCAAGATAATCCCCCATTGCACACCCAAAAGACTCAGTGGTTCTAGCTTCTGCCATGTTGGCAGCTGACACCAACCACCACAAGTGCCTAAGCACTGCTAGTGCTTCCTCCCTCATAGGCCTCCAGGTACGCAGCAAGGACCAAGGTGCAGGCTCTCCTTTGGTCCACCCCTTCATTCCCTTTGTGCGTAGTTCTACTGAGCTGTTCTTAAGACCTTTGAAGACCTTTGTGCACAGCACCCCAGGCTCCCAAGACACAAGGGGAGCTCTGGCCATGTCTGGGTTTGTGAATGCAGTACCTGTGCCCTGGAATGCAAGGCTTTTGACTGGCTTTCCTGCCCTGCTCATGGCTTCCATGGTTCATCTCATCTGCACTGATGGTCTTGGTTCTTGTTGTGCTCTATATGCCCAGCGAGGGCTCCACAGCTGACATCAATTGTCTCTTGTTTTTCAGGAGGCAGGGACACCTCACCTACCAGATAGAGCCCTAGAGGTGGCTAGCCTTTGACCTTATACCATCCTTCCCTCTGCCTACCCCCAAGGGAGAATGAACGATGACCAAGAACCATTGTGTTGGTTTGCTTAATTCTACTCTTTGGCCCACTCATTCCTTACCTTAATTCAATTCATTTACTAACAGATACGACAGTGGGAAGCCCTGCCTCCTTCCCTGTCTTCCACACGTATGCTCCTCCTCTTCTCTGGGTACAACCCTCAGCTACCAGATCTCAGGGAATTTTCTTGTCTCCTGAACTGAAGGAATTCTTGTCCTTCTGCTAGCAGAAAGCTGTATTTCCATCATTATTGTAGCCTTACTAGCCAAAGTTCACAGCCTCAATCTGATTTTACCTTGCGTTTAAAATTATTTATTTAATTTTTCACAATTATAATGTAATTACATCATTTCCCCCTTCCCTTTCTTGCCTCCAAACCCTCCCCTATGCTTCTCCTTGCTCCTTTTCAAATTTATGACCTCTTTTCCATTAATTGTTGTGGGTGGCGATAGTGGCAGTAGTGTGTGTGTGTGTGTGTGTGTGTGTGTGTGTGTGTGTGTGTTCACGAGCACACATGCACGCGTGTGTTTGTGTAAGGTAGTAAGCTAGCCTGTGACTGTTTGATGGACAATTAATGAAGCCACAAGTCTTGGGTCAGGGAAAGCAGGCATGACAGCTTACAGGCAGCGGGCACTTGCATGGGCAGCGTGCTGTGTCCTCGTAGAAAACTACAGAGCTTCAAGAAGTCACTGCTTGTAGTAGGCAGTAAACAGGCCTTCTCTGTCTCCGAGGACGATATCACCTCACCACTGCCCACTGCTGACACAATCCCGAGAGAAAGCCTGAAGACAGGGATCAGGCCTCAGCATGCACAGTAAGACCTGGAGAAGCACAGAGCGGTCAGGGCACATCCTTGGCACACACAGCAAGGCCTGTGGAAGTTTCTCCCAGTAACAGCAGCCTCTTGAGGAAATACTAACCATAATTTTAAAACACCTTCACTGTGGCAGGTTCCCCGTTGTCCAATTCACACAACTCAGAGTTGGGAAGAGCTCAACTATTCTTCATTCTAGCCTGAACCAATGTTTCTTTCCTTTATTTCATGGCAGTATGTAGTAGGAGAAAAGAAGCAAATTATAGTCTTGCATTTCTCTTGCCTACCGAAGAGGTTCCAAGATTTTGAAGATTCTTTGAAGGCAGTTCCCATCTTCCCTAACTGGGACTTAAGTCATTTATCCATTTTCTCACCTACAAAACAGGACTTAAAACGTACATGCCAGGGGTGTGATAATAACTAAATTAGACAACTTATTCTAGTGGTCCTCACGGTGGGATCACTAGACCAGCCCTGCCTTTGCATCCTCCAAGACCATTGTCACTGCAACTGATACAGAAGCGAGAGCTCTGGGGTAGCCTTCACCCCCCTGACGTGACTGAACTCCGGTTCAGGAGACCCCAGTGCAGACTTAAGTGCGAGGCCACTGGCTCTTGGTTGGGTCTCAGACGCTTGCTTCTCACTCTTCCTTCGGGTTCCGCAGCTACCCAAGCCAGTCCCAGCTGAGCCGTGGGATTATTGATCCTCAATCCACTTTTCAGATGTGAATGCCGGGCAAGAGGCAAGAGCAGACTAGCCTGAATTCCAATTATAAATGCCAGCTCTGACTTCTAATTCCTCCTCAGCATTTTCTCAGCTTCACTAAATAATACCTCCATCTATATTTTTCCTCCTATATCCTTTAACTTATCAGAAAGCTATTTCAATAGACCGTTGTATGAATAGATGAGTAGCTAGTCGGCTGTCTGCTTGACTGAACTCTAAGAAGGCCATAAATCCTTGGGGTTGCTGGCTTCAGAACCATTCACTGCTGGATTCATACCAGCAGGTAACACTAAATAAGGTATATGTGATGGAGCCTGCGTATTTATTAATAAAAAAGGCAGAGTCAGCAAGAACGAGAGTGTTCACCTAGTGAGCATCTCCTATGTGCCAGGCACTATGCTAGATATTTTACATTTCATATGTTATTAATCCATTTTCCACTGCAATAACAAAATACTTCGGGCTAGATAATATATGCATTTAAAATATTTATTTAGCTGCCAGGGAGGAAAATCCACAACTGAGCCATCCCATCTGTTCAGTCCCTGGTGAGGGACTCATGGCGTTCAGAGATGGGAGGGAGCATCAGAAGCAAGAGGAAACACATGGAAACTAGAAACTGGGGAAGAAGAAGCGGCAAGTCTCACTATCTTATGGCTGCCCTCTACTGAGAACTAGCCAGGGTCCCACAAGACAACACTAACTCCAGAGCCTCTACCTCCCAGTTATCTTCACAAAGTCCTACCTCATAAAGTTCCTACCATTTCCCAACGTTGCAACACAGGGGACCATGCTTCTAACACATGCATTCTTGGGGACATGCTCAAATTGTATCCAAACAATAGCACGCTCGTTTGAACCAAAATGATAAATTATCTTTTTAGTCTTCAAGCATACTTAAATACTTCTAACATTTCAACATGGTTTTCTTCTATCGAGGGCACATCATATGTTTTTCATTGTGATCAAATGATAGTAGACATCTGGGGGAAGAACCGGACTTCATAACAAGATTTCTAGCGAATTCTATTTGCGAGCCGTGGTTCCATTAGGTTTGCAATATCGTTTGGGAAAACGAGGTTAATTTTGCCGCAGATTTAGTGCGAGTGGAAACGGCTCCTCAGCAGTGGTATGCCAGCGCTTTGGTGGTGGATGGCTCTTGGTTTATAGTTAATTGAAAAGGCAAGTCATTGTTGAATTCCGAAAACTCTGGAAGAGTTTTTAAAGTAACTTAATGTAGCATTTTATAGTTGCTTTTGTAGTTTTTAGTGCGATGGCTATTGAGGAATGTATACAGCTCCGCTGGCTTAGATTTCATCAGACTTCTCGCTTGCTTGCTTGCTTGCATAATGGTTTATGGTACCTTTGATGATTTGCAGCCAACCTCACACTTTTAATAATTCACTGTAAAAGCATTTAATTTTTAATGGACAAGAATGGACTGGAGGTAACTCTCGCATTGGGAAGTGTGCTCCTGAAAGGGGCGAGGGGAGGACAGCATATTTAAATTCCAAACATTATTGAAAATCATGTCTTTTATTACCCAAAACCAAATGCATAATTGAAGAATGTCCCTAATCCGAAATTATTGTTGGTGCTTTAACTTACCTCTAAGATAGCCTTGCGTTCACAATGCTGTCATGGGAACATTCTTTTCAAGTCCTCATCCTCTGCAGTTTTTCCAATATTCTGTCCTTTAGGAGACAGCAAAACTACCACATTCTGCTACATCTTGCTAATCAAGAAAAGCCCAGCATCAGAATGGATGGCAACGTCTGGAACATAAAAGCGCTATCATTTTCTATTCTTTTTCCTTCAACGTTCTCCTAAGATCTCCATATAACGTGCATGCCTAGGCATGATTTCACAACTAGTCTTAAAAATATCAGACTTTCCATGTGGAAAGAAAAATGGGAAGACGCCAGGATAAATATTGTTTTAAGACTTGATCGAAGACAAAACATATCTTGCCTTCAGAGGCACATAAAACAAAAATGCTGCAATCACTAAATAATCCCTTTCTCGGATACGCCATCTGTAAAAATAAGAATGGCTTCACAGAACTGCTTTCTTGGGAATAGTGCAGCGACGCACAGCCCTGAGAAGGCTTCTGCTCGTCTGACATTCCACAGCGGACTGTCCCCAAGCTTAGCCCAAGATGGGTTACAGGGAAAACTCTGATGGCCAAGGCTTCAAGTCCACACGCTCTGCTGCTAAAACACCTTTGGAATTCGGACGTCAGGCCTGCTTGAGAAAGTGAAATTCCTTCTCCTGGTCTTGGCTTCAAATGGTCTAAGAGTATGGAAACTCTAGAAGTTTTACTCCCAGGAGCTGCTGGGTGCTAAGCAGAAGAGTTTGTCAGACGCTGACAGAATAAGCCCCATCTAATGAGAGCCTAAAGCTCCAATCGCCATTTTCCACTTGGTTTCCTGGGGTGAGCCTTCTGAGGGCCCCAGTTGTATGACCCCAATCTCCTGGCTTCCTGACAGACCTAACTCTGTCACTTTCTTGTCTCTATTAGCCAGGGATTAGATCCAGTCAAACTGTCCCACAGACTTGAGAAAGTAGGAAGCACAACAATGCCTGAGTTGGGCCAACTTCACCAATCACAGCCACGTCTTCCCCCCCCCCAACTCCCTTAAGTTCTTCTTGTCTTGTCACTAATATGGAGATGCGGAGGCAGGAAACCCTTAGGGATTGTCCAGCAGCCTCATATAGTTTTCCATGAACAAGTATGAGCGACATAACTTTCCCAAGATCACAAGGAATCCAAGAACTAGAATGCACACATCTCTCTTCTGATTTCTACACGCACTCCCCATTACAGTGTATGCTCCCTCTCCTTCCAGTCCCCCTCGCCACCCTCTCCTTCCCCAGCTGCTGATAGCCCTGATCTCTTCTTTTGTTTTAGACCTTCTAGTGCCAGGAGTGATAATGATGTCACTTTGGCTCTAATATTCATTTTCATTGCTTAAAAACTAACCAGGGAAGGAGGAGGAATCGTGGGTCTTCCTGTCTCCAGGCCTGCAGCAACCTTTCTGATTAACTTTCCTGCCTCTTCTTCCAATCAGGCATCTTGCCTCATTCTTTTACATTCTGATACCATGAAAAGAGATAGCTTGACCCCACCCAACTTGTCACCCTAGTCTCTAACACAGAAATGCATGGTTCTTGAGCAGATGAGCATCCTTTACTGGGTGGAGTGTTTGTGAACCATCTTCATTAGAGAACAGGGCAATACAGGAAAAGATATTGTTCATACAGCTTTCTGCCAAGCCTCCGCCATGGCCTGGCCCTGCGTAACCCCACATTTACACCCACCAAACACATAAAGTAATGGCCCCACATTGATGTCAGCCATTCTGTGAGCATGTGCCTGGAATGCTACAGACCAGGGACATTGTCACCTTTATTCTAGTACATCTTCTAAAAGTCTGAAAGATTAAAGGGGGGAAAGATTTAGGAAGGAAGAGAAAGAAAAGAGAATGGAAGGAAAGAACAAATTCCCAGACCAAAATAAAAGCCCTGGCCTAAGCCGGGCAGTGATGGCACACACCTTTAATCCCAGCACTCGGGAGGCTGAGGCAGGAGGATCTCTGTGAGTTCGAGACCAGCCTGGTCTACAAGAGCTAGTTCCAGGACAGGCTCCAAAGCCACAGATAAA
>JAQHUG010000128.1:1203432-1225523 GCA_028555095.1 Dicrostonyx torquatus | reverse complement strand
CTCCATAAAACAAAGGAAATTGAAGATTTTTACATATGCATATATATTTACTTATTTCATGATCTGAACATAGTAAAAATATAAAAATAAACATGATCTGAAATAAGCAAAGATTTACTCCCAAGCAAATAAAAGCACTGACAAAATGGCTCAGTGTGTAAATCACTTGCCACCAAAACTGATGACCTGAGCTTAGTCTCCAAAACCACTTAGTGGAAGGAGATAACTGACTCCCACAAGTTGTCCTCTGAACTAAACACACACACACACACACACACACACACAAAATAAATAAATAAATAATAAATAAATAAATAAATATGATCTGAAATTTTTAAGACAATCAAATACTCTAACTAAAAAAAGAAGCCAAGTCTATAAGTTCACTCAAAAGTAACCATTAGGCTAGTATTTTGTAATGGTTTATAGACCTTACCTAAAAAGAAAAAAATACTTTGAGATGGGAGTGTTACGGGATATTTATACATTATGTGAAGGTGTATTGCTGTGATTGGTGTAATAAAAAGCTGAATGGCCAATAGCTAGGCAGGAGAGACAGGTGGGACTTCCAGCAGACAGAGAAAGGAGAAGGAGGAATCTAGGCACATACATCAGAGAAACCCGAGGAGACACAGAGAGGAAACAGGAGGTGCAAGATGGAAGAGAGGTAGCGCTGTGTGATAGAACGTAGATTAACATAAATGAGCTAATTTAAGTTATAAAAGCTAGTTAAAAACAAGCCTAAGCTATCGGCCAAGCTTTTATAATTAATAATAAGTCTCCATGTCTTTGTTTATGAGCTGGAGGCCCAAAGAAAAATCTGATTACATGGGAGTCTCACTGTGTATACAGGCCTGGAACTCGCTACACATATATCAGACCAGTCTCAAACTCATTAGCCTCCTAAGTATTAGGATTAAAGACACGTGCCACCATCCAATGGCAACAACAAACAGAATGTCACAGGTGCTTTTTCAAAATTTAAGAAATGCTGCTGGACGGTGGTGGTGCATGCCTTTAATCCCAGCACTCAGGAGGCAGAGGCAGGTGGATCTCTTTGAGTTCAAGACCAACCTGGTCTACAAGAGCTAGTTCCAGGACAGGCTCCAAAGCTACAGAGAAACCCTGTCTCGAAAAAACAAAAAAAAAAAAAAAAAAGAAAGAAAAAAAAGAAATGCTAATTTTACACCATTTTTCTTTGAAAATTTCATTCATGTGTACAATGTATCTTGATAATCCTCAGTCCCCACATCCCACTCTTCACTCCCCACTCCCCTGTTCAGCACCCTCTAGGCTCTCCCAGCATCATATCTCTCTTCTAATTTCATGTCTTTTCTTTCTTCTGTTTTTATTTAAATAACCCACTGAGTCCCATTACTGTTGCCCATATGGGCATGGGTATGGGGCCATCCACTGGGGCAGAGGCACCCATGAGTAACCACATCCCCCCAAAGAAAAGTAGATCTCCCTCCACCAGCTGCCATCAACTGTCAACAGTTCCTCAGCTAGGGGTAGTTCCTCAAGTGCCCCTCTTTCGTCCATGCTGGAAGTCTAACTGGCTTGATTTTGTACAGGCCTTGTGCAGATAACCACAGCTGGTGTCAGCAATATCTGCAACATCCTTGTCACATTTCACAGCCTTTCTCTCCATCTCCCTGCTCTTCCATATTTTTCTGATCCTCTTCCAAAATGTTCACTCTACGAGCACAGTGTTCCACAATGAGCATCCAAGATCACTTCTATGTGTTTTGTCCATATATGTGTCTCTGCATTAACCACTACCTACTACAAAAAGAAGTTTAAATGAAGCATAACCTATGTGTAGCAAACTATATATTTAGGAGGCAGTTTGACAACATGCCCACTTACCAAAACAACTAGATTCTCTCCTAGGGTCTATGACATCCATAGCTATGAGTTTTTATAAGGTTTGCAGTGCCAGGAATCAATTAATTCCTACATTACAGCCCTCAAGCTCAATCAAAGAGTGGTTGGTTACCCCATAGTGATCATGCCACTATTGCACAAGTGGGCATATCTTACCGGGCAGGTCAGTTTTATAACATGCAGAACCCAGGGTTGGATAAAACTGCAGATGTCTTTTCTCCTCCAATAGCCTACATAGCACCTGCCCACACTATGAAAGATAGCCAACAGGGAGTTTCCTGGTCAGTTCCAGACTGATTCCTCTATGTCCTGCAACTGAAGTGTATGGTGTTCACAATGGTCTTATCATCTAATTATAGTGGGCAACCGAGAATAATGCAAATTCTGTGCTGCTTTGAGTACTTCCGGAGCCTTCTTGACAAACAGCTGTCTTTATAAAAGGACCCTTATATCTCACAAAATCTGAGTCAACAAAATACACGAACTGGTGCATCTAAAGTTTGTAGTAGATGTTCCATGGACATAGACATGGAGTAGAATTAGAATACATAGAATGACCTTGCAGAGAGAAATACAACACATTATGAAGTGATTTGTGAGCTTAAAGAAACCCTCCCTTTTCTTGACATACTTTGAGGGTCTACTTTCCTGAGTATATACCTACTGCCGTGTGTGTATGTGTGTGTGTGGTCTGCATTTGTGGACCTATGTTCACGTGTGTCTTAGATTAAGACAAGAAGCCTTGATTATGGTCTTCACTAATGGATGCTGGAGCCTCTCTTGAAGAAAGTAACAAGTCTCCCCGTACGATGTTTACTTATACCACCATAGTCATTCCGAAAGGGCCCCTGAGACTATGTCACCACTCTGTCCATGCCCAAGGTGCCAAGACTAGAAAACTCAGACTAGGATAAGGGAGCCATCCATGCACTTGCCTATGATTGCTGATTAGGTAGCAAATTATTATATCAAGTAGGAACTTAGAAATGATCATCTTCTTTATAGACCAACCAACAAATAAATTAATAACCAGTTCATCCCCCTCAGAGTCACCTCATGAATACAAATTATTGTGTGCTGAGTAAAACTTCTTTTATAATTGTAAAAGGGGAGTATTTGAGCATATTTTGAGAATCACTAAATATTAATCAAAAGTAAGGGGAGAAATGCAGATCTCCCAGACAGCATAGGAAAGATCAATGAGTCAGCTCATCACTGCTGCTCTGAGCAGAACTCCGAAATTACAAAGGACGGCTTCAGAACTATTACATGGTGCTATTTAAAACATGTGCTACCTGCATAATAGGCTGGCGAAGGACTAGTCCATTGATGATGGGAGATTTAGAGCTATGACTTACATTATCATGATGAATCGTCTATTAATATTAAAGTTCTATCCATCATTTTGGACATTTCCCAAGAGAGTTTCTAACATGGCCAAGTGACTACCTTAATATTCTCTCCGTTCTACCTTTTCTCCATAATAGTTCATTTTCTTGATCTGAAGAAACAAGAAGCTCACCCTCCCTTTAGATTGCCATGTCGTATTACCCTCAGAAAGGCCGTGGTCCAGCTGTTTGATGTCATCTCCCCTTTTCCCTCTTGTTTGCTGATAGTAAAATTAGCAGCGCTAAGGAGCGGACTCTGTGGGCTTAGGAAACTTGGCTCAAACCATCCGAACAAGCAATAAATGCTGGCCAGCTTTTATTTTGTAGCTCATAAAACATTGGATTCCATAGCTCAGATTCTTTGGTCGGTGGCCACAGTCTACAAATGTCACATTTCATCAAAATCACTCCAGCGACTGCTGTTCACAGGCATGCCCAGAAGGGAAAGAGGGGGTGATGCAGCGCAAAGAAAGGAGACAGAGGTCGAGCCTGCAGGTACTGACCGCCACGCACAAAAAAACCCTGTTGACCAGGTTCTCGGACGCAAAAAATAATCGGAGGCTCTCCCATTTCCACACGTTTGAGGCTTGGGTGTGAGAAAAGAATACGTCAGGAATCATTTAGTAATTTGCTTCCTGGCACAGGATTAAGCCTTGCAGCCTGCATGCATCCTGCCTCTTCCTCCCACCACCCATGGCCACATTCATTATCTCTAAACGATTGCGAGCATAATCACCGTAGCAGCAGCACAGCCAAGAGCCCGTATTTATGCAGAGCTCACTGGGCTGAGGACCCAGTCAGCCATGCCGAGTACGACCTAATGTCCTCTCCAGATGGGCCGTGGAGAAGTTGGCGGGGCCACTGGACAGGCAGCAGGTGGACACAAAGTGGCTACCCTCCACCTCATGGCTCCGTTTCATTCTAGAATGTGGTCAACCCAGAGACAAAACATGCACCCTCTAGCCAGGGCTCCCTCCTGAAGGAGAAGGTCCGGCCCAGAGCGCCCCCAAACTTTCTCCTCCAGTTTCTTAGAAGTGATCAAAAGAGCCTGGTTGAGCCACTACTGCTAGACAGTCAGGGATAAATTATCTGCAGATTTTTCATTCAAAAAACTTAATAAATTTTTAAATCTCACTCTTTCAAAATGAGCCATAAATGGGTCAAATGATATAGAACAGTAAAATGGATGTGATATGAATTCTTTATAATTATGGAAATGGTGTCTTCCTTATTGGTCACATGAGTCATGTAACATGCAATTCCTTGTCTTGGGTTATTAATAATAGATACACAGTTATCAAATTGTTCTAATGAACACTTCTAAAATACTTTCTGTCACTGGAAGCAAATATTTTAGTGCAGACAGATATGCTTGCAAGAATTGGAATATACCATTATTGCTACTTCTTATTTAGGGTAAATGCTGTCAAAAACTGACAAAGCGCAATAAAGCTAACTACCAAAGAGCATGTATGCGCTTCCGTGTGGAATTACACACAAGAGTGTTATTTTTACTATCTCCGAAATAAACACTTCTTTGTGATCTCCACACAGTTCACTATACACAAACAGGAAGTTCTGGATTGTGTCTCTGAGGAAGACTACACAAGTGTGGGACACAGAAGGTCAAGTTTGCCAACTTGGTAGAAAATGTAACTTTCTGCTCTAAAAGCAAGGTTTTGCTCTAGTGCATTTCCTTAAACTCCTTGACCTGAATAAGCTCAATAGGAAGAAATAAGGAAAGTCAATATCACCTGCAAAATGAGAGGTTTCAAACATTTCAGAAAAAGGCCCATGCTGAAAAGAGTTAAGACCATTTAGGGCTCAAACCATCTGGTCTTGAAATCCTTGGGACTCTGCTTCATATCTGGTGTGAACACAATGCTGGAAACAGGAGCACCTCCACATGCCAGAGAGAAACACCTGAGCCAGGACTTCCACCCGCCAAGAGAGAAAGGGAATCTTAGAGGCTCCCACCATTGGCTCTGCTTTTGATGGATACACTGAGAAAGAGCTGGGAATTGTGCCTTCAACCACCCCCGGGGAAGAAAGATCTAAAATTTTGTTTTGTTTTGTTTTTACCACCAAAGCCCCCTGTGAGCTACAAAAATATCACACAAGAACACCTGCTTGCTGAAACAAAGACCCAAATTGCCCAGCGGAAGTACCACTGTCTACCCCCACCACCCAGCTGGGCTAGAGGATTGTCCCAGCACCTCCACAGAGAAACAAAGGAACATCACCCCAGGAGGGAGTGCCTGGTTCTGCCTCTGCCACTCTCATAACTGAGACAGGGAGGGGAATTGTTTTTCTCTGCCTGGAGAATGGCAGTCAGGAAGAAGAGTCCATCTTTGACTTGACACCATTTAAGTGACTTGCGTCCTGTCCTACGGCCCTCCCAACACTGCCACCCACCGCATTCCTCCGCCTCCTATGTTAGTGCACTATGACCCCACCTAGTCACAAGCTGATTCAGGATTGGATACTTTATCCACACCGGGCAAATAAGAGTCCTTCCTTGATATCTTGAATCTGGAACCGAAAAAAGTAAGGCAGTTTTTCATGGGGTAGTCAAAATTGAGGCCGTGTAAATTTAGAAAGTGTTGCAAATGCATAGGTAATTTTCTTTAATTTAGAAAGTAGAGAAGATAACAAAACAGATGTTGCATATAAATGTGAACTCAAGAGAAAGGCCTGATAGTGATTTGAGTCCTTGGCTCCAGGTGTTCTACGGGCCCCAATCCCATTCATAAGGCATCCCAGGGTCCTTATAATAAACTCTTTATTTTGCCTGAAATTTTTGTTAACATGTAACCCAGGAGACCTGAATAAACCATCAGGAAAAGGAGAGCCTCATTTTGCAGCTGTGCCAATATGACACTTTTAACCACAAAGCATTTGTAAGAATTGCAAACTGCTTAACAAGGATCCAACAGGAGCCTACTGTAATTTCTTTCCCTATCCTTTCTCATCCCATCCCACCTGGCCTTCATCCTAGTTTCCCTGGAACAGAATACATTATATGTGAACGGCTTTCGAAGGGATGAGTGTAAGCAAATCAACCTGAAGTCTATGACAGCATAGGAAGGGCTCCAGATGCTCTTAATCAAGAGGCTGGAAGATGAAGCATGGATGGATCATTCACTTAGCGTTAACATCACTTTGGATGCCCCAGACCATAGGCCACTGGCTGTCTCTGCCAATGAGAGAGGGTTCTGTGTAGCATGGTTCATCCGAGTCATTCACATCTGGATTTGTAAGAGATTCCTGTCCACAGAGCTGGCTGTGCATCTAAAGATGGTCTAAAACTAAAACCTTTCCCAGCTTTATCTATTTTCTTTTGATTATACCCTCTCAAATGGGAAATCTCAAATGGACTTGCCAATCTAAAATCTGGTAAGTCTTAAAACCCAGTATGGAATTAAACCCATTAAGTATTTAATGAGAACTACATTAACATTTACTTAGTTCCTTTAACCTCAGTTAATACAAAATCTTCCAGTCTAGATCCAGAAGATTGTCAGAAAAATCTCTTTCAATTAGAATTATGCCCAGAGTCACAGTACACTTTGATGCACTAAGTGCACATCCAAAGCCAATAGTAACAATTTGGTTGAAGGATTTTTCTAGGGTTTTGCTTTTATTTATTTGAAATTGGCATCTTATTTTTCATGGAATTGCTGGACTTTCAACCAACAGATCAGCCATGTTGTGGTTCTTAGCTACATCATGGCCTCATCTTAAAAGACTAACATTAAAGGGATTTGGAATACCTTCTTCAATGTTGAAGTCCAGCCACAATGACCCAAGTGACTGAAGAAACCACTGGGTGTGAGGTTTCCACAGGATCTCACAGGCAGAGCAAAGAAGAGGTGGGATCACCAAAACCAAAGACCTGGTAGAAGAAAAACGGGTCAAAGTACCAAGTATTGACCCAAGAGTGGTCAAAGCTAGATCAGCCTCTGACAGAGCCGAGAAAGCAAGCTCCCACCAACACCACCCAGAAGCATAGGATCAATAGGACCCCTACTTTCAAGAAAAATCCAGTCACGTCCATGTCCCAACATGTCATCCAGATGACAGCAAATATATGAGAGCCACGTGAGTTGTGATGCCCTTCAAATTAGCTACACATCTGCCCTTACGTCCTGTCTGCTTGAGATGAGGAGCCAGCTGTGCTTGCAAGCGTCCTCCGCAGCTCACATCAATGTGGGTTCAAGCTACAAATTCTCTTCTCAGAGACAGCCTGGCTAAGGCGATGAGAAAGGATACCCTAAGGCACAGGCTAGTTCTTTCGGACACTATTCGAAGCCCAGATTTGTTATTAAAGCAAATAATTACTTTAACAGCACAGTCTACATTTAGAGCAGAACACTTCTAAAGGCCAAAAGAATAAATAAGACAAAATGTTGGAAAGGCACACACTAACTTTGATTAAGAGCGAGCAACGTGGATCAGTGGTTAGAAGCACTCGCTTCGCTAGCCTGAGCACCTCAGTCTGAACCCCAGAATTCTAGGAGGGAGGAGAGAATTAACTCCTGGAAGCTGTCCTCTGACCTCCACACATACACTGTGGCATGTAAATGCACACACACACACACACACACACACACAGACACACACATACACAAATACACAAAAAATATTAAGTTACATTATCCTGCCCAAGTTGAAATATGGAGAAGGCTGCTTGCTTATTTTTTTAAAATATATCAAAAGCAAAACAGGCCAAACATAATTCTAGTACAATTTCTATTTCCTACATTTGGGTAATGCTATGTGTTATTTTAACTAAGCATCTGGTCTTTGTCCCTCATGTAAAAACCCTGAATTTTCTTGAGTCTTTGGCAAGAGGTACAATAACCCCATGCCAAGCCAGTAAAAATCACACATTCTTCCCAAGAGGGAAAAAATGTCAATAAAATGAAGCATTGAAAAAATGTAAAAGCTCAAATAGGAGAGCTGTGAAGGCTATGTCCTAATCAGCCTTGCAAATTGTTTTACATTTTTTAAAATTCCATTACTTGTAAGATCTAATACTGGAAGTTTATTCAATATATTGCTCAAAAAAAAAATCTTCCAACATGGGGATTCAGCCAGTTATTCACCCTCCTAGAATAAATCATGTGAATTAATTTTTATAAATATTTAATGTCTATTCTTGCATTGTACAAATTGATTCTTTAAGTTACTTTACTAGAGTTGAACTTCGACATCACTCACTGCATGTGGAGGAATAATCTTTGTCTCCCATTCGCCCCAGCACCTTCCCGAGCATTGTCATCTGTCACTGAGAAGGCTGGGGCGCATATACAGTCTCGCAATCAAAATATGAGAAGTTCGTTATAACAAGAAACTCATAAATCTCGAAGCAAAGGAGCTATCATTACATTTTTTAAAATAATAATTATATACAGCTTGTATATGGTGCTTTTACTTGGAACAAAGACAGGTATTTTTTCCTCTTCTGCCACACTTAATAGTGAAATTAATTATACCATAATACCACCTCCCATCCCACTCTAAAAGGGCCAAAAATCACAGATGGTTGCAAAATACTTTAGAAACATGAAACACGAAGTAAGAGTCTAATGCCCATAGTTCTGTGTAGCTCGGCAGCTGGACTGAGCTTAAGTGGGGAGAAGTAAGCATTAGAAAAGGGCAAATGGCCCAGAACTGGATGGCTGGGTTGGGAGTGAGAAAACGGGAGCCATAACCAGGTTCCTTTAGACATTAAAATTGGCCACCCACAGCTTCAGGGAGCATGCACCCACGAGTTCAGTGAGATGCCCCTTCAGCATAGGATTTTAAAATATGTGCAGCCCATGGCACATGAACAGTCTCTTTAAGTACTTTACCAGAAGCCCAGATAGAGCAGCACCTTTTGAAGCTGGGTCACTTCCATTCCTCATTGGTGGAAATCAGTTTTCCCCATGACTGATACCTCTCAGAGAGCAGAAAGTGTCTAATAGAAAGATAATAAGCAAAGAGCCTTGTACCCCAATCTGCTGCTCCCTGGGAGAGCCTGAAGCACTGTCAGGAAGCCCTCTCTGAGGCTGGGCAGTGCCTCTTCCTTTGAACACAATAGAGCCCCATCAACTCAGCAAGATCCTTTGGAGCCCACTGGTCTTCTCAAGGTGGTGAACAGAACAAGCCTAAGGGGCTGGAGGTCTGGCCAAGTGGCAGAGCATTTGCCTAGAATGCACTGGGTTCGGCAACACACACACCCCAGCACTCATTCATATGTGATTGAACAGGAAGAAACTCAATATGAGCCAAGAGTGAGTCTGAGAGTCTTACAGTCCGACAGGAGAATATTAACATGTTCCAATGTCAAGAAAAGCCGCAAAGCTCTAGTAAAGAGCTTCCTCTCATAGTCAAGAGGAAATTCTGAACAAATGGCAAAAGCTGGTAGACAGACCACTCCAGTTTTAACACCTACTTTCCATACTAATGAAAAATCATTCATTCATTTCTAAATAAAGTGTTTCCGAGTATCCTTGCAATAGACAATACGCTCTGATCCACACTTGCCCGTTCCTACTCTGCTCTACAGAACGTTGGGGGTGCAGGGGTCGCTGCAAGAGAGACTGGTACAAGCAGAGGTAAGAGAAGGAAAATGAGCTGTCATTTGAAGCTGCACACCAAGAGGGACTTTTCACAGCATGTGATGCCTCCCCTGAGACCCAAACACTTACTATGTGTAAGAAGGAGACAGACAAGTAGACAGAGACTGTCCCCAGGCAAGAGGGGGCAAGAGGAAGCACAACCATTTGGAGAAAAAGGGTTCTTAGGAAGCAGAGATGGGGAAGAGGTAAGCCAGAGAAACAAGCAGAAGACAGGTTATGAAGGGTGGGTTTTCTGAGTGATCCAGAGGTAAATGGGAAGGCATTGGAAGGCATTAGGAAGGTCATAAATGATTGCATTGTGGAGAAAGTATTGAAGAAGAAAAAAGGGAGGGGCTGGAAATACAGCTCAGTGAGGAAGAACACTGGCTGCCCATGCAGAGGCCCGAGGTTCCATTCCTAAAACTTACACGGTGGCTCATAACTGTCTAACTCCGGTTCCCGAGGATCTGATCGTTCCTCTGGCCTCTGCTGTCACCAGCACACACTAGCATGTAAGCAAGTAAATATTCTAGGCAAGAGGAAGAAGCAATGGCTGTGATGGAGATGGAGAAATATTAGCAAACTTAAAACCTCTTTAGACATTAGAAGAGACCAGACCTCACTAGAATAGTCAGTAAGTGTCCACACCTGAGTTCCAGTCCTACTTCTGACACCCAGATAAATAACTCCATGTCCCTTTCTGAACCTTAGCTGTTCTTCCCACAGAGCAGAAAAAAACTCAGTATGTGCTGGTGAAATTATCGAGAAAGTTAGTAACTTCAAAAAGTACTTAGAACCGTTTGTGACATATGATGAATTTAAAAATATTGCCTACTATCGAGTATAATGTTCAAATCCAGAAACAACACAATGAGCTTTAGAATGGCATGTGGGAGCAAATGGGAGGGACTAGCCAGGGATGTCACGGGAGATTGGGGCTTAGATAACTGGATCAATGGTAGGGAATGTATAAGTTACTGATGGTTTGTCAGCTCCAAACCTACCTTTCAGCAGTGACGGAAGGCCGTGGAGCCGACCCAGTAAGCGTCTCTCTCCTGAAGGAGGCACACTGTGCTAGATGGCTTCACGGTCACTTGCTTCTTTGCTCTCTCATACATGGCTGCCTTTGGTGCATGTGAAGGACACCATGGTGCACACCTCCATCAAATCCCGGTGGGAAAGTCCCAGGAGTGTCACAGAGAGCCCAGATTTTCACCTGTACTGAGACTGTCTCACATCTGTGGCATGGACAAGCGCTGACCTGGAGACAGTGGCAAATTTCTCTGTCATCCATAGCTTCTCAAATATGACCTGGATCCTGGGAGGTTTGCTTTCTCCCTAGATAGTCTACTTTGCCTCTAGCATATGCCTTTTCCCCTTTAAAATTGATCATCTGGGCTGGGTGAATGGATTAGTGGCTAAAGGAGTTGGGTCCCCAGGACCTAAATGGGACTGCAGCAGAGGTGTCCTCTGACCACCACACATGTGCCACGACATGAGCACACACACAATTGTTTTAATCTTTAAATAGAACTTAAAAGCAAAGCATGCGGGGCTGGAGAGATGGCTCAGAGGTTAAGAGCACTGACTGTTCTTCCAGAGGTCCTGAGTTCAGTTCCCAGCAACCACATGGTGGCTCACAACCATCTGTAATGAGATCTGGTGCCCTCTTCTGGCCTGCAGGCATACATAGAAGCTGAACACTGTGTACATAATAAATAAATAAATCTTTAAAAAAAAAAAAAGCAAAGCATGCACATGAATAGCACAAGCCAGCAAGAAACAAATGCATCTTGTGTGTCTGTATAGCTCACCAAGAAGTCCCAGACTTCTAAATCCATATGCAGGCTTGCAGCGACACACTTCACGGAGGCTGACTGCGGTTTCCTGCTGTGTATGTTCTACAGTGTGGTTCTCTATTTGTTAAACTTCTCATTGCTAAACCAAAAAAACTATGGTGGAAAACAGCCAACTTCCATTTTAATAGGATTATTATAATTGTATTCCAAACGTGGAGACCTAACCTGGTGGAGCAGAAGGTAGTTAGTCATAGGGGCCCCTCTAGATGTCAACTAGAATAACCTAACTGATGGATCAATACCCTGGTCACCACTGAAACCAGTGGCCCGCTTAGAAGCTCCACACTCTTTGAAAAGGACTAGATTTTAGTGACCTTGGGTGGTGCCGTCCACTTTTTCCAGGGTGTAAAGTTGGTCAAAAAAATAAAAAATAAAAATAAAAAATCTTGTCCCTTGCTTCATCCATTTCTCAAAAGTTTGGATCTACTGACCACAAAAAGGAAAGTTCCATCAGCAGTTTACAAAAGAACAATTTGGAAGAGAAGTATATTTAAATCCTAAGGGAAATTAAACTCAAATAATCCAATAACAGCATTACAAAATTAACACAAGACTATGAATTGAATTAATTGCCTCCTAGTGTGGGAACTCTTGGCTACCACAGACCAAAACAAATGAAGCAGACAAAGTCAACTGCCTCGAGAGGTCACAGGAGAGTGTGGTATTAAGGCCAGTTTACCTCCTCATGCTCTCTGACTTCCTGGCTGGCTGTTATCCTTAAACTTCTGCCATCCTCTGGCCTTAAGTTATATACAGAGATCAGAGGAAGCGGAGAGACAGACACAGAGAGAGAAACAGAGAGAGAGAGAACAGAGCAAAGGCAGAGTGCCTCTGTCTGGAAGTGGGCGGATCTCCATGTGAGGTCTAGCTCTCTCAGGAGGACAGTTCTGACAGGACCCACAGTGGCTTCTCTGGAGCAGCGGGTCTTGTGATAAGGCAAGTCTTTCAGGATACCAGTCAACTATTCCAAAAGGGACTCTGTAGCATTTCAGTAAATACACATTTATTTCTATAAATTCTCTTTTAATGCCGCGATGTCAGTATGCCTGTGGCAAAGTGAGATTGCCTAAATAATATGGGTCCTGGGAGCAACAAACAGGGTGAGTGTGTGACTAACTCATCCCCTTGCTAGATGCTTCACCTTAAGGATTGTGAGCAGGAAGGTGGGATGTGGAGTCTCACAGAAATAAAGTCCTGGTGATTTATACACACTTGCCAAATTAGATCCTTAGGGCAAATCACCAAGTGGCTGAACCGCCTCCCGGAACGCTTACTAACATTTTCTCTGCTGCTCATCCTCCACGAGACAGCTGACATTTGCTCTTGACACTTTGTAATAACGGAACAACATTTAACAAAAATAATTAATTCATGGCATTTTATTGGGGTACTATGTGGCTTACAACTTTTTTCACATTCTTATTTGACATTTTGAAAACATTATGCCTTTGGCTCTTTTGTCCGAATGCTTTTAAAGCACAGCTAGCATGTATTGAATCCGTTTTCTTTTCCTTCTAAAGCATCTCTCAAAAACTAACAAAAGCATCAAAAACAAAAGGTTTCTTCTTTAAGCTCAGAGAAATAAAACATCCCATTTGTTTGGAATCCTAATGACTGTTGCCCCAATCTTACCTAATTAGGAGGACCTTCATAATGAGGAAAATTCTTTTCAAAGTCAATGAATTTGCAAACACAAACATTGCTGTCCTCCTAGAATGAATTAAGCACATTCCTTACATGCATATTTTAGTTACACACTCTAATTAATATTAGTACTTGCAATGTGTGGAATTCATCTGTTACAGTATAAAAACTCCGTGAGTTCCCTTCTCATAGGCTCAGAGGCACCAGGCTGAACACACTAACTCAATTTTGGATTTAGACAAAATGGAAATTATTTCATCAAAACGATTCATTTTGTTGACTTTAGCCACTTTAAGCTTACTAACACCAAACATCTTCTGTACAGATGAATTAATGATGCCCCATTTTCACAGCCAAGAAAAGGATGACAAATATCCCCAGGTAAGTCTTAAAATCTACCTAATACAATGACCATTATAAGCATCCACACTAATATAACTGATATTCTATATGTGCTCACCAACATAACACTGACATTCTATACACACACACTAATGTAACTGACATTCTATACACACACACTAATGTAACTGACATTCTGTATGTACATACTAACGTAACTGACATTCTATACACATACACTAATATAATTGACATTCTATACACACACACTAATATAACTGACATTCTGTATGTACATACTAACGTAACTGACATTCTATACACACACTAATATAACTGACATTCTGTATGTACATGCTAATGTAACTGACATTCTACACATACACACTAATATAAATGACATTCTGTACATATGTACATGCACACGCTATTTGTCCTGAATCTAATGCTTTTGAAAGAGTAAGCAAAAAAATAAGTTTATGATTTGATTTTTGAGTTTGGCTTTCTGTCACACTTCAGCTTTTCTGTGACCATATATGATGTCACTTTGTAAAATTTAGCACAAGACCAATCAACCTGAGCTCTCCAATGACACTTACTGTACCCAGCGTGGGATACTTAGGAAGGAAAAGGTGAAATGTTCCGTATCAGTTGACTCAAAGATGCATGCTTGTAACAGAGAGCTTTAGAAATAAGCTCTGGATGCATTTCAGCTAGAAGCTTGCATGACAAGCACAGCACATGTGTTTTCTCCTTAGCAATAACAAGCCGGTAAGTTTGTCTATCTTTAAATCTAGTTAAACTGTTCATCCCTACATCAGGAACTACAAGTTATATTTATTCTCAGTGTTTATATATTCTGCAAAGTTTCTGGTTAGTATTATCACTCAGGCTATAAGCAGAAAATAATTATTAAATTTTTTAATGTGGTTGAATATTCAAGATAGAACCAAGTCTAACTAAATATTCACTGCACTTTTTAATGAGCCCAGTGAGTAGGTTTCCTGGACATACAGTAACTCACACACAAAGTTGGCTTGTCACTAAAAATGTAATTTGTAGTCTCATTAAAATGCAACTGGTTTTTTGAAACATGGTTTTAGAGTGGAACTTGGAATATGACAGGGTAGAGAAAGAAACTCAATGGGACTGCCTAGAGCCATGCCCTGGCCAGGCTAGATACAATTCTGTGTGCCACTTGACCTTTAAAGAGAGAGGTGAAACACCCGGCATGTAAAAGGGAATAATGTTCTCCAAAGTCATAATATAAACATATAAAATATTCCATAAACAATATGAATCAAAAACCTGAAAGAAAATAACTGCAATAAAATAAATGCTTGCCTCATTTCAATACTTCATTATATTCCTGCTGCTTGAACATACTGCTGCTCTCACTATGTATATTTTTATTAATATTTTATAGTTGTCTTACAATAGTCAAGGGACAGAGAAACTAGATTGCTTTAAGAAACTTAATACAAATTATTTATTTTAAAATTCTGCATATAGGAACACAAACTTTGTTTATAGCTACAGCAAGTCTTCAGATTAAAGTCTGGATTTAAGTTCATTTAGGATTTAATCTACGGCTTATAATAATAATAAATTATTTTAATTGCCATTTCTAATTATAGCCTAGAGGAATCCCAAAAGGCGAAAAGGAAAGAAGTGTCAGTTTTCAAGAACTAAAAGATTTGGGGGCAAAGAATGTTATTAAGATGAGTCCAGCCCCTGCCAACAAAGTGCCCCACTCAGCAGCCAACCTGCCCCTGAGATTTGGGAGGACCGTGGAAGAGGGGAGAAACCCCTGGGCATGGGCCAACATGGAGGCAGGGACCTTGAACCGCTTTCCCAGCCTGCCCCAAAGGTTTGGAAGAACAACAGCCAAAAGCATCCCCAAGACACTGAGTCGCTGGCTACAGAGATCCTTGCATCCACTGGCTGCCAGTGAGCTGCTCCACGCCATGACTTGCCAGCATCAAGAAATCCAGAGTTCTGGTGGGAAGCAACCGAGGTAAGTGTAGGAACGCTGGTCAGCTCCGTGGTCAGAGAACCAGCAATGAGTATCCCGCACTGTCACAGCGAATGCTAAGAAAACCAGCTTCTCAGAGGGACAAAGACAACATCCCAAGTAAACAAAACTTGTACATTCTGAGCTCTTCAAGGACAGGTGTAAGAAGACCAGTCACACACATGATGCCATCAGGCTGGCAACTCTGTAAGTCACACATTAAGTGCGTGCAATGACAAGATTGCAGATTTAGGCTCTGACATATTGTTCAGTTTTCCTTCTCTCGAAAATAAAAGTCCCATGTGAGATAATTGTTCCCCAGAAGACACCACCATCAGATGGCAAGTGCAGGAAATTTTTTCCCCCAAATACATCGGGGGATGGTGTGGGAGATGGAATGCGGACCTTATGGATGCCTGGCAGGTGCTCAGCCCACAGAGCTACCACCATGCTGGCCAGACAGGTGCTCTGCATCTCGTTTTATAAATGAATCCTCCTATGACCATTCTTGCATTAACAAATATTTGCTGTCCACTATGTATAAATCAGAGTGTCAGTTACTACATAAGATTAGAAAATGTTATTTCTAATAGAGACTATATATATATATATATATTTTAAAGAAAAGTCTTTTGATATGAAGTACAAGTCAAGACTTTCATTATGAGCTGAGGGAGGTGGGGCTGCAGACTCTGTCAGAGGGGCTGTTTCAGCGTACACGTCATCTACTGTTCCCAAGAAACTTACTGCCTTCTGACTTAGATATTTAGAATCAGTTACCTTGAATAGACTTCCATTTCTGTAAATCTCATCATTTTATCATTTTATCTACTGCCATGTTCTTAAGGCCTAGACCTGTGACTGCCCCTAGTAAGCCCTGGGTACTGGAGAGAATGAGTGACTGTTTTAAGAGCGGCCTTACAGATGTCCATCTGTGGGAGGGAACCCCGTGCCTCTGAATGTGCAGACTGTGGGGAAGACAGGGGTCATTTCCAGGCTGAAGGCTGAGTGTAAGTGAAGGCCCTGAAGCAAGGCTAGCCAGAGAGAGCTGGGATCCCTTTTGTAGGACAAAGAGCAAGGGAAGAAGAGATCAGGACAAGGGCAGAGGGTAGAGGGTGAACAAAACGCAGACAAATGGGGCGCAGACATGGGTTGCGGCCTCAGTTGTTGGAAAATAGAGGATTGCTGTCATTTTTGCTGAAGCCCTGGCTCATAATACGAGATAGACTTGGACAGCCAAGTCAATGGTAAGTGCCCATCACAAATTCAAATTCCACCAGGATCTCATTCATTTCAACTGCAACCCACTACAGCTAAAGCATAACTAAGTAATGCTAAGATGACTTTCTCCTTTGAGACGTCATCTCATCGTGTAGATCTGACTGGCCTGGAACTGGCCAGAGACCACGCTGGGCTCAAACTCAGAGATCCTCCTGACCCTGCCGCCCAACTGCTGAGACTAGTGTACCTGCACATCCAGGACGGGCTGAATCTTTATGTACCTTGCTTGCTAGTGCTCTGATAGGTGAGAACACTCTCTCTTGTTATATTTCAGGAGACAAGCATTCACGGAAACAGAAGATGCAGAAGGGAAACACGAAAAATAGGAAACCTGGAATCCATCCTTCAAGATGCTATGAAGCTCTGTGACCTGTAGTCTCAACAGCTCTATGGTGTTGACAAGGAAGAGCGCCAATTTTTCCTGTCAGTATAGGTTATGCTGACGGTTATTAACTAAGTCAAGAATATTTGTAATGTAAAGTTGAAGTAACTTTTATCAGAATAAAACAATGTTGCAAATAAAGATGCCTTTGTCTAATGAGAGGGAGGGAAGGAAGGAGGGAGGGAGGGAGGAAGGAAGAAAGGAAGTAGAGAAAAGGAGGGAGGGAAGGAAGTAGAAAGGGAGGAAGGAAGGAGAAGAGAGGGAGAAAAGGAGAGAAGAGAGAGGGAGGGAGGGAAGGAAGGGAGGAGAAAAGAAGGGAGGAAGGAAGTAGAAAGGGAGGAAGGAAGGAGAAGAGAGGGAGAAAAGGAGAGAAGAGAGAGGGAGGGAGGGAAGGAAGGGAGGAGAAAAGAAGGGAGGAAGGAAGTAGAAAGGGAGGGAGGAGAGGGAGGAGAAGAGAGAGTGGAGGGAGGGAGGGAACCACTGAGGGAGGGAGAAGAGAATGAGAGAGAAACTGACCTACATGACCACACATTATAAAATCACGAGCGTGTCCCTTCCTCCCCATTCCCCTATCCACCATTGAGCACTTCCTGCCTCTGTCTCACTAAGTCTGAGGGAGCCTGCTGAGACCAGCACAGTGCTTACACTCCAGGAACCCACCTCCAGTTCAGCCATCCAGCCGCTGAGATTATGGGTATGGAGCTGTGGGAGGGGGGCTTTTTTCTATATTTATTTGAAGTAAAACCTCCCAAGGGTGCAGAGACCCAATCAGCCTTGGCTCCCTACCAGCTCCTGTTCTCCCCTGAATCTATGAGGCCTGCCTAGGACACACCTGGGCAGAGCCCCTGCCCAGCTCCTTGGGTCTGTTTCTGCAGCTCATACCCTCAGGTCTGCAGAGCCCCATCAGACAGTCTGGCGCCCTCAGAGGTCAAGCCTGGGCTGCATCGCCAGCAGTACAGATGAGAGGAGGTTGCATCTTCCCTCGCTGCTCTCAAACACGAAGAAAATCCTACTCGAAAAAGGAAAAATATGTCTTGTGCAAACACATACCTCTGTATGACATGGGGATTCTTCCTGCATGTTGCAAGGACACTTCCTAATTAGACACACACAAAAAAAAATCATGTGCAAATTACACTTGTTAAAAAATTAAATAGGATCAGCTGACAGACAATATGGGGAAAATTGACAAGGAAATGGACCAAGTAACAAATCACTTGAACGTGTTTTAAAATGATTTCTCTTCTCCATGTCACTGTTAGGGAATCTGTGACAGACTGGAATTTAAAGTCAGAAAGCTAGCTCTCTGTGTAATTTTATAAGACAGAGGAACCCTGAGACCATAGCGCAATAAAAGAGAGACCACGATAGGGGACACGTTCAATGTCCTTGTATCTATATCCGGAAACTCACCTCTAATGTACCCTTTGCACTTCATTTAAAAATGTAAGCCTCTGATTTGATGGGAAACTACCTCAGCAGCTGTGTGGTGGAAGGGAAAATGGTAACCTGGGAAACAGTCTGTCCCGTTCTCCAGAGTGTTCTGGTGGACAGAGAGCGAAGGGAATCCAGGGTACCAGATGCTCATCCAGCTGTGTGAGGTTGCACCTTCTCCAGTGAATTATTCAGGAAGCAGCACCAGACTCCCACACTGCCTAAGTCTCCGTGGATGCCGCTCGCTTTCTTCCTACTGCTTCTCATTTGTTCTCCCTATACCCTCCTGTTGCCAGAAAGAAAGACCTGGCACCTTTTCAGTAAAAACTTGGTGTATACACTGGTCACAGAGAGAACAGGAAAGGTTTCTGAGGCTCTTCCATGTCCCAGGGAATTACCCGGAAGTCTTACAATGACACCATACACACACACACACACACACACACACACACACACACACACACACAGAGAGAGAGAGAGAGAGAGAGAGAGAGAGAGAACCCCATGAACAACACTGAGGCTGAAGAGACCAAAGGCTGCTTCCTGCTACACAGCACCATGTGAAATCTGAGCGACGGGATGATCTGAGAACATAGGGGCGCCAGCAGTTCACTCCCTATGCGGTCCCTTTACCCCCTTTCCTGCTGTTTAACGTCTACTCTCGCAGACATCTTGGACAACTTTACTTGTTTGTGTAGCACATCACTCCGTGAGATCTCAGGGCAGCCTCCTTGGATTCACTGCGTTCTTCCCAACAGCCATTCTCTCCTGTGCTGGCACTTCCAGGAGTCCTTATCAGTGCCGAGCAGATGACAGCACTGTGCTTTTGAGTCTCCAAAACTGTGGGTTAAATCATCTCTTTTTAAAATATGGCACCCAGTTTGAAGATTTTGTTATAGCCATAGAAAATGAGTCCTGCCCCTTCCAAAGGTCATGACCCCTATTATCTTCTACAACACTCCAAAACTACTGCCAAATATCCAGCCCATAAACAGGCTATTCAGCTATTCAGACTGTGGCACTTGGCTTCCAGGCAGAGGGAGCTACAGCAGGGACCCTCCAGGTCTCTCGTCTGTGGGCTTTTGTTGCTTACCCCAGTGTGGCTTCATGGACCAACGTGTGCAGTTTCACAGGGCCCCAACCTTGATGCTAAAGTTTGGAAATGATTTGAATGTGATCCTCAAGGGTTCATGTGTTGGAGGCTTAGCCCCCATTGTAAGTGTATGGAGATGTGAGCCTGAGCCTTGAGGGGCAGGGGGCGGTCATAGGTCACTGGAGTACCACATTCAAAGGGCATTAGAGACGTAGTCATGAAACACCTGGATGAGTTTTTAGGTCACACAGACCCAAGACTCCTGATTGCCTTCTTGGCTTCTGTCTCAAAATTTGATCACTCCTGCACTGTCAGGCTCCCACCATTGCATGTCATTATGGTTTTGATATAAAATGTGCCTCCAAAACTCATGTTTGAGCAGTGATGGGATCATGAGGGTGCTAACCTCATCAGTGACTTAATCCATTGTGCTGGATAGTTTTGTGTCAAGCTGACACAAGCTAGAGTCATCTGACAGCAGGGAACCACAATTAAGAAAATGCCTCCATAAGATCAGGCTGTGAGGCATTTTCTTTGTTTTGCTTCTCAAGACAGAGTTTCTCTGTGTAAAGGCTTTAGCTGTCCTGGAACTCATTTTGCAGACCAGGCTGGCCTTGAACTCACAGAGATCCACCTGCCTCTGCCTCCAGACTGCTGGGATGAAAGGTGTGCACCACCACAGCCAGCTAAAGATTTTTTTTGGTAAGGCACTTTCTTAATTGGTGATTAACGTGAGAGGTCCCAGTCCAAGGTGGGTGCTGCTACCTATGGGATGTTAGTCCTGGGTTCTGTAAGCAAGCAGGGAAAAAAATTAAAAAGCTGGTCAGGCAGTGGTGGTGTATGCCTTTAACTTGAGAGGCAGAGGCAGATGGATCTCTATGAGTTCAAGGTCAGCCTGGTCTACAGAGCTAGTTCCAGGACATCTAGGGCTACACAGAGAAACCCTGTCTAGGAGTGGGTGGGGGAGAAAAAAAAAGAAAAGAAAAAAGAAAATAAAGCTAAGCAAAACTTGAGGAGCAAGCCAGTAAGCAGCACCCTCCATGGCCTCTGCATCAGTTCCCGCCTCCAGGCTTCTGCCCTGTTTGAATTCCTATCCTGACTTCCTTCAATGATAAACAGTGATGTGGAAGTGTAAACCAAATAAACCTTTTCCTCTCCAACTTGCTTTTTGGTCATGATGTTTCATCACAGCAATAGTAACTATGACTAAGACATCCATTCATGAGTTCATAGCCTGATGGCCGTTAGGGAGTGAAGCCTCGTTTATCGTGGTGCTGTGTCTTTGAAGGGTGTGCCTCACCTCCAGCCCCTTTCTCTCGCTGTTTCCCAGTGCCCAGCTGAATGAATAGAGCAGCTCTGAACCAGCTAACCCCTCTGAAACCGTGAGTCAGAATAAAGCCTTTCTTCCCTTTAAGTTGGTCCTCACCGGAGTCGAGCTTATACCAGGTAACCTCCAGAACTGTGGCCACTTTTACTTATAAAGGAACCAGCCTCACAGATACACTACAGTAAAAGGCGTCTCTAATGCCCTTTGAATGTGTTACTCCAGTGACCTATGACTGCCCCCGCCAGGCTCACATCTCCATAGACTCACAATGGGGGCCAAATCTCCAACACATGAACCCTTGAGGATCACATTCAAATCATTTCCAAAAAATTTTTAAAAAAATTGATGCTGAGGAATGGATTCGTTCCTATAACTACACCTGAAAATTCAGAGGTTGACTTAGAACCAGAACCAAGTGATGGGCGGAGCCAAAACCAAGCATGCTTTAACTAGAGTGCTGCAGGCAACTCTAGTTATGACTCCTGCAATGTGGGGGCTGGAGAACTACCCTCTGACACAGACCAGAGTTCTGCAAGAAAGCAAGCTGCAGGTCACTCAGCACACAGCGGGAAGGAGCGTGGCTACACACATTGAGTGCCCAGGCCTTAATGCTCCACGGAAAGTCAAAATTAAAAGCTTATCTTGGAGAGATGTCTAAACAATAAAGCATGCACCTATGACACGAGTGTTCTCACATGCACTTGTGACATGAGTGTTCTCACATGCACCTGTGACACGAGTGTTATAACACGCACCTGTGACATGTTATCACATGCACCTGTGACACGAGTGTTATAACACACACCTGTGACGTGTTATCACATGCACCTGT
>JAQHUG010000128.1:1163650-1174339 GCA_028555095.1 Dicrostonyx torquatus | reverse complement strand
CTGAACCCCGAGGGACTTTGCATCTGAGAGGTCTGTCAGCGCACCCGAGGGCCCCTGAACACTACACTGCCAGCAGCCACATGGCTCATCCCAGAGAACCTAATCACTCTATACAATAGTGCAGGACAGCTTCAATAGCTAAGCCTTTGCCCCCTCCACATGGTCACCAGACCTCTTGTAAACAAGCCAATGGCCACTTCTTGAAGCATCTTGACTGCCTGGCATGAGGAAAAGGCTCCTACAACCATCAAGGTGCAGGAAGTGCTTTCCAAGGATTCGACAAATCCCAAAGCATGTGTTTTTCACACTCCAGAAATAAATATTTATTTCCCATTGGCAAAAAAAGGAGAGGCAACCAGCAATTTAGAAAATTAAACTAAATCCCTCATTATTTGGTAGTGGTTATTATATTTGCTAAAGGTTATTATATTTACCCGGAATGGAATCCATAAAATCGTGGCACAGCACCCACTTCCTTTCCTGCCTTATCTAACACTCCCAGTTGCCTGGTTTACTAACTGTCTAGGTAACTAGCCACTTGCTGTTCTAAAGCATGTAAAAGAAATAAATTAGGGAAGATAAACCACAGGTAGACAATGAAATGTCAATAATAGGGCCATGTGCAGCCAATGACCTTTCCTTTTGTAAGCATCAAAAAAAAAAATAAGAACAAGGCCCTGCAAAGACTCAATACACATTACAGATAATGAGGACCTCACGTTGGAACACTTGTTCAATAGACTTTCTTTAAAGACTCCACTCTCAGAGAAGCTCTTAACTATGCTATAGTTGGTTATGCCTTTGTAAACTCTAGGCTATCACTCTTTCCTTGAGCTGGACATTGTAGATCTGTAGAGCAGGAATTTGACCCCAGGTTTGTTTGATTGTAAAGCCCCAAGTGCACTTTATTGATTCACCCATTTATTCACCCATTTATTCCCTATCTGTTCCATAACTTGCACATAGCAAGTATTGACTTAGCAACCGTGTTATAGCTCTTTGAGGAATGCACAACTGTGACCCCCAACATTTGTATGTTAAATGTGCACAATATGCCTACAATAGTGGCACACACCTTTAATCCCAGCACTAGGGAGGCAGAGGCAGGTGGATCTCTCTGAGTTAAAGGCCAGCCTGGTCTACAGATCGAGTTCCAGCACAGCTAGTGCTGTCACACAGAAACCCTGTCTCAAAAAAGAAAAAAAAATTGTGTGCTAAATGAGAGCCAAAAAGACTAGTTTTAAACATTCAGAGTAATCCATTTTAAATGAAGAGGTCCCTCATTCTGGTTGGACACAGCCCTAAGACCCTGGAGAGGGAGGACTATTCCTGCTAGAACCATCACTCATCCCTGACTCTGAGTCTGGGTTAATATATCAGTTTTCCTCATGCCTTTTTATGTCAAAGTTGTCATATTAACATACTTTTCTCTTGAAAACATTTTTCTGACAGTCTTCTGGCACACTGCAGATAGCTTGGCAAGCAACTGTAGAATATGGTTTATCTTCTGTAACAAAGACTTTTTTCTTACAGTACTTTTCTTTCTCTCTAAAAAGAGCCTTTTATACAAAGTATTTTCTGGCTCTTTGATTGGTCAAGCATCAATTATTTCATAAAGATACTACTCTTGAAACCACATTCACCTTCCCTGGGTAGGGAGGGCATTTCAGTTGGGATTCTGGGATGCCACAACTCACCACCTCCTTGTAGGGATGTAGGCTGGTTATTTTTTGTCAACTTAACACCTGTGAGGGGGGAACTCCAATTAAGGAATTGTTTCTATACAATTGGCCTGTGAGAATGTGAGTAAGCATTTCATTGATTCATGATTGATGTGGGATGGCCCAACCCATTGGGCAGTGTCACTCTAGACAGGTTGTTATGGGTTATATAAGAAAGCAGGCTGGAGAAATGGCTCAGTGGTTAAGAACACTGGCTGATCTTCCACAGGACCTACATTCCCAGCACCCACATGGCAGCTCACAACTGTCTATAACTCCAGTTCCTCATCAAAACACCAAAATATATAAAATGAAAATAAATAAATTTAAAAAAAAGAAAGCCTTTAATCCCAGCACTCGGAAGGCAGAGGCAGGCAGATCCCTGTGAGTTCGAGGCCAGCCTGGTCTAAAAGAGTTAGTTCCAGGACAGGCTCTAAAACTACAGTGAGACCCTGTCTTGAAAAATCAAAAAAAAAAAAGAAAGAAAGAAGAAAGAAAGCTGAGCATGAGCCAGAGAGAGCAAAACAGCACTCCTCTTCTGTGGTCTGTGGTCTCTGCCTCACTTCCTCCCTCTGGGTTCTTGCTTGAGCTCCTCTCCTGACTTCCGTTAATGATGTTTTTGAACTTATGAAGTAATAAAGCCTTCTTCCCTAAAGAGGATTTGGGCAATAGTTATCACAGCAACAGTCAGTAGACTAGGAGGATAGGGTAGGCTCCTTCTTCCCTCACTAACTCTACAGGTACCTGCTCCTTAGAGAAATGACATGGTGAGAATATCTGAACAAAACAGAAAGAGCAAAGCTAAAAGAAGGGTAGCCCTCTGCAGAGCAAGTCATGCCATGGGAGGACTAAATCTAAGGAAAACTCTTTAAAGGAATTTTCAACAATATTCACCCAACCACAGTATGCAAGCTTCAGAAGTTCTAAGTGGGGTCAATTAACCCCCATTCATCCATTCACTGAGAGAATAAAACCAACAGAGTAATAAAAAAGGTATTGTCTTGTTTTCACTCTCATAAATAAGTTTAGACAAGTAGAAAAACTGTTGATTTCTCTATAAATAAGTAGATTCTTCACTAAAGTTCTGTCACATGATTAAAAGCTATTAAGTAGATCTGTAGTACTCTGTGAACTAAAGGAATTGTGAACCTTTTCTTGGTGGTCTGTTGCCCGAGGTTTTCTGTCCTGCCTGGTTCCCGCAGTAAGTCCCAAAGAAATTACACAGAGGTCTACATTAACTATAAACTGATTGACCCATTAGCTCAGGCTTCTTACTAACTCTTATAACTTACATTAGCCCATTATTCCTATATATGTTAGCCACATGGCTCAGTACTTTATTTGGCAAGGCAGTCACATCTTGTTTCTTCTGTGTCTGGGCCAGGACTGCAGAATCTGCTACCTTCTTCCCAGAATTCTCCTGTTCTCATTGACCCGCCTCTACTTCCTGTCTGGTTGTCCCACCTATACTTTCTGCATGGCTACTGGCCAATCAGCATTTATTTAAAATATGATTGACAAAATAGAGACCATTGTCCCACAGTGATCTTTCTTTAATGGTAATGGTGGTGGTACTTAAAAGTCAATGGGACCATATGAAGCAAAACTTCTAATGTCTAAAAGATAAAACAGATGCAAAATTTATCACCTGATTAAAAACCAAACAATTTTAAAAATCTTATGCTATTAATAAGAGCCAACTAAGGAAAGAAACTTTTACATAATTCATTCCAGGCTGTAACTTAATGTCTTCCAGGAAGCAGTTGGAGTCAAACAGTTCTTTGTCCCATAGACTGCAAGATGCTTAGCTTCCCTGGCTCTTCACCCCTACACAACCACTAGCTGTGACAAGTGGAATAAAGTCACCACTATTCACTCCCATGTTTTTCCTGAAAGAGGAAATGGGGGGCAATATTGCATTCATCATATCTAATTCCAACCCTACATTCCAGGTACACATGAAGCAAGGTGAGCACACAAAACCTGCAGTTCTCCAGTTTGAAGAAAAGAGAGCAAAAATCATACTAGCAAGGGGAAAACCTAGAGAGGTCAAAGTGCTAACAGTGACTTCTGTAGAGTCCAACAGACATCTGAATGGATTTGCTTGTTGCCTGAGGTTTCTGTCCCGCCCGGTCCCACAGCCGTTTGTCCCAAAGAAATATACAGAGGTCTACTACATTAATTATAAACTGGTTGGCCTATTAGCCCAGTCTTCTTATTAACTCTTATGACTTATATTAGCCCATAATTCTTGTCTGTGTTAGCCACATGGCTTGGTACCTTTATCAGTGGGGCATTCTCATCTTGCTTCCTCTGCAGCTAGATCACAACTGCAGACTGAACTTTCCTCTTCCCAGAATTTTCTTGTTCTTGTTGCCCTACCTGGCTACTGGCCAATTAGAGTTTTATTAAACTACAAGTGACAAATCTTTACAAAATACAAGACCATTGTCCCATGGCATTTGCTGCCCACAAAACCCCTTTGGGTTCTTCCCTCTCATGCTACACTATGGGTACATGAGTATGATGCTGAGGTGTGTGAGCTATAGGATCTTCATTTTGCTTACTTTCCACATTTGGAACTTGCCCCCTGGCATGATAAAATGCAGGGTGCCCACGTGTACCCTAAGTTCCACCAATCACCCACTTCTGCACTAGACTTTGATTTACCAGGTGAGTAGTAACTATCCTTGGTGATGAGATCCCTGGGGAAATAAAGGGTGGATTCAGAAGATACTGGGTAGCCACATTGAACAGTGAGCTCATATGAAAACACTACCCGAGAGGCCCAGACTCCCTTGAGCACACTCCCCTTCTTAGAGGGACACACCACGCTGCCATATGAGTCTTCTTCCATGCATTTTGCTGCTTGATTCCTAATAACATTTTTGTATGCCCATTGAGAATATATGGTGGTTTTTTTGTTCATGTATGCACCTATATGATCATAGTATTAAACAATCTAGATGTTATTCTTATTTTCAATCCAGATAGTAAACATAGATCCACTTTATTTTAATCTCATTACCCACAGTATATATGAGTCAGAGGTGAGACACTCATATATTCGGTTGCTTTACCTGTACCATAATGAACTGCCTTACATAGGGCTTTGTCAGCTCATCATGAACGTTTCTTTAGAACAAATCCTAAAGGGAAGGTCTGGGTCATAACATCTGAGGGTTTTTAGTTTAGTATATGTGGCCCAAATGATTTATATTCTTGTAAGTGTCTAAAAGCATCCATTTTCTTGTGCCTCAGACTCTGTACTATGTTTTCCAGCTGTACAGTTTTTGTCTATTTTGTGAGTTAATCCATTCTCATGATTCTGAGACTATATTTCTTTGATTACTAGTTATTTGGATATGTTTTACATAACAACTTTTGTATTTCCTCTTCAGCTCTTATTTTTTCTTTATTTGGTTTTTATTTTATTTATGGATTATTTTTGTTCTTTATAGTCACAGTATTGGATATCAAAAATGTGTTAGGGACATGACTAAGCACCTGCCACATAAGTGAACGGCCCTGAGTTGAGGTGTTCTGAAGCAGACACAGAGCTGTGCATCTGACATCCTTGCACTACTGTGGCAAGAGAGGAGGCAGGGGCAGGAGAATCCCTGGAGCTCATGGGCCAACTATCCTGCTGATCTCAGCAGTGAATTTACAAACCCCTGCCCCATTCCTTTGCTATTTAGGTTTTACTCTAACTGAAATGATCTTCTTTGAATTGCTAAGTGGAGATAGTTCAGTGTTCCCATCCTGTTTACTAAAAAATTCTTACTTTTCAACTAATTTAAAGCACTACTTTTTATATATTCTGTATAGAATTTCTATGTACTTGCTTCTGTATTCATCTATTTGTCCTTTGCCGTCTCATGGATATGCTCTATTATGTACAAATATGTTCAATTTAATTTGTTGTCTCTTCAGAAACCTTCCTATTGAGCAGTTCTACTATCTGACACAGAACAAGAAAAGTGATGTCTATGGAAACGATTCTTTGTAAGTCCTGGGCAGGGGCTGTTTTATGTATTCTAAGTAAAAAAGAATTATGTAAGAAATTTAGAAGTATTTTCAGAGGAGAAAAAAAAATCTTTCTGCCATATTAAAAATCATCAGCACTAAATAGACGGAAACAAATGAACCAGACAGATTATGTGTGGTCTTTAAACAAGCCTGTGAAAACTAAGGACTACTGGACTGGAGAGAGGGGCAGGTTACCATGGACCACACCTCTGTCTTCTCCTCCTCAGTCTAGTAAGAGTCTGTTAGATGTTTTTAAAGATTCACTGAAAATGAATCTTTAAATTGGAATATTATGTGCGGAGAGAGGTGATTATAAGTACCTACTCTTGATAAAATCACTGTCTCTTTATGGATAAGGGTGTATTTGTTAACTCACCTTCATGTAAGGTAATGTCTTCTAGCATATTAAATTGTTTTAAAATGGTTTCTTATGTATACTGAAAAATCAGGCCTTTATTTTTAAATAAAAATAAGATAACATGACCTTTCAGAACCTAGGCCCATGTACAATTAACATACAGCAAATTACAGAAACACTGAAGTAACACTGAACCCTTAAGGTAAGTTACAAGAAGCTAATTCAATATAGAACTGAGCCACAAGAGGGAGCCAAAATTTGTGTTTGCCCAGGCTTTACCTATTTGAATTTCATTAATTCAACTCAAACATGGCAAAATTAGTGGACTGATGTCAAGAAAATAGTGTCTCTGAACATCTGGTGATTTTATTTGTATCTTTTTAAATTTTCAATTAAAAAAATATTTAGTCTATTTTTTCATTTTGAATCAAGCCTGTTTTAGTCATGAAGTATAGCAAATTTTGTCACATGAGACATTTTGGATGTTAACTTATTCATATGTAGTAGTCAGTCCAGCAACACTAATCCTTTGGAGTCACATCTTCATCACTTCCTGAAACCCCATATTTCTGCCTCAGCAACATATCTTGGAGACAGGCCCACAGAATCCAAATAAAGATTTTTTTAAAGTTATGGTTCATGTGAATTGTGTATTTATAAAACACTACAGAGTAATGCAGTTATATAGCTTGCTGCTTTCTTATGAGCATATCCAACCTGGGAGATATCAAAAACACTCAGCAGTATGTTCAAATTTTCTGACTTACTTTATTGTGAAATGATAACATTCTGATTATTTTCCACACCTGAAGTCTTTGAGTCTTATGAGCATAGGCTGAAATAATTGCTGATGCCAACTGTCAATGCATAACTATCCCTCTGCAGGGAGCTTGTTTCCAGGACTACGGTATTACCTCTTGGCCTATGGGTTCAGAATAGTTAGTAAGTACACCACATCAGAGTAAACTGGTTCAGAAAATCCATGCCTCTGGCAAGTTGGCCAGTTTTGTTCTCTACCATCTGACGATTGCACAATATTTACTGTCATGAGATATCAGCAGCTGTGGGCAAAGGGACAAAGCACACCCAGTATTTATATACTCCCCTGCCAGGCCACACAGGTCACTTTAGGACACATAATTGCATCACATGAGATGTCAGGCTCTCAGGACTCTCTAGCTACTGCCTGATTATGACAGAGGAGGTAAGAACAGGAGCCTCAGCCCCCAAACCTTCTCTGCAAATAAAAAAAAAATGTGAAAGGTTTGGTGACCAGGACGAAAAATTGATCAATAGACAACTGGGATATGAAAATATCATGTCTGTGTCTTACCATTGTGCAAGGCAATAGAAATTTGCCTACATGTCAATGTGGATTAAAGACGGGATATATCTTACTATTCTTAAGTTTCTAATAGGAATCCAAGTCTTTAAAATCCCCAGCTTAAATTAGAACTTTTGTTCTGATTTTTTTCTAGGTTACCCAAACCACCTAATTCAACAGTAGGGTAAGTATATACTTTATATTTTCCTCCCCATCATAATAAAAAAATGATGGCATTGCTTATGACTTAGGTGTGTATGAGCACAGAAAGCTCCACACACATAACTGCTGGAGGAGAGTCTGGTGCAGTCCATGGCACTGATATTTCTATTTCACTTGTATTCAGGCAGTCCTCTTAAATGCAATTTTAGTACAGCAGAGTTTTAGGTTTATAGACATATTACAATTTAAAGCGGAGATTTCTTCATATACCCCTACTCTCCCTCCTGTGAGCCTCTTACATTCAAGCAGCATGCTTTTCATAGCAAACAAACCAAGAACGATGCACCGTAACAAGTCCACACTTCAGATATGATCACTTTTGCATGATGTCCTCTTTCTGTTCCAGGATTGCACCTAGAACACCATATTGCATTTACGGGCATGTTTCTTCAGGTGCCTCTCAGCTGGGACAGCACCTTAGACTTCACTTGTTTTGACATTCTTAACAGTTCATGCCGGGCGGTGGTGGCGCACGCCTTTAATCCCAGCACTTGGGAGGCAGAGGCAGGTGGATCTCTGTGAGTTCGAGGCCAGGCTGGTCTACAAGAGCTAGTTCCAGGACAGGCTCTAAAACTACAGCGAGACCCTGTCTCGAAAACAAACTAACTAACTAACTAACAGTTCTAAAAGTTATAGAATATTTGTAGAATGACCACAAATGAAATTTGGCTGGGGCTTTTTTTTTTTTGGTTGGTTTTTTATTTTGTTTATGGTAAGACTGGAGTGGTGTGTTTTGGGGCGGAAGGCCACACAGGTAAAGTGCTGTTTATATTCCATCCTGCTCTGCTGGAGGAAGGCCACTCCATTATTGCTGATGTGACCCTCCAACACTGGACTCGGGATTGTTTACAGCTTCCCCACTGTACTCTTACTCTTTTTGTCCTTCCTTCCACATTGTGCTTTTAAGAAAGTTGAGGTGTGCAGAAGACATCTGGAATTCTGCACTGCCTTTTAAGAGCAAAACACCTTTACAAATTAATTTAGGGCTGGGATGGCTCCAAGGCCGTGGGTTTGATTCCCAGCACATGTCTATAAGCCCAGAGCTCTTGAAGGCAGAGACAGGAATATCATGAGTTTAAGGTCATCTTCAGCTACAGAATGAGTTTGAGGCCAAGCTGGGCTATGTTAGTCTCTGTATAAAATTCGGTGGTTTTTTTTGTTTTCTGGTATTCTGCATGTGGTTTTTACGTACTCCTTTGAATGATGGTTTTGGTGGGTTTTCTTTAATCACTTATTTCACCCTTGTGGATGTTTTTTTAGTTTAGGAGCTCATGAAGTAATCCAGGGTCACTTACTTTGGTGTCTTGAATTACCATAAGCCACTCTTTTAATCTCTCCTGTACTCTTGAACATTTTCCACACTGTAGTGGGGCTGTAGAGAGGGCTGTTTCTGTTCTTTTCTCTTTTTTAACCTTTATTAACCACTTACTTTCTGGCACTGTAAGATATTTCTGAGTCATCTTATTTATTTCCTGTCTGCTCCAAGAATCAGCCAGAACCTCAAGAAATACAAGTCCCTTTTACTAGGAACTGGCATAAAGACCAGATCTGAGCAGTAGGTACTCTTGGGCCACCGACATTCTCTCACACCAACTGAGAACGTTAAGCTAACATTTTAGAATTGTGTTTCAGTTAAAGCAAAAAGCTACTCAAAGACCTGTCAGAATCCGAGTTCAGGTTGGGGTGGGTATTAAAAAACAACCTGTGAAGAATTCCTGTTTGGGGTTCATTTCTTGGGTTCATCTTTCTTGAGTGTGAGCTTCTAGATGGCAGGTGAGAAGTAGAGTATTACGGTAGGAGGGTCCGCTCCTTATGGGAGCTGTGAGGGAATCTGCTCTCTAGCCCCGGGTCTGCTGGCAGTCTTTAGCCACAGGTCTGTCCTTGCAGTTCTGTCCTCATGTGCATTCTCAGTGTATGCCTCCCTGTGTATAGTTTAACTTATTTTTTTTAAGCACACAGCCTTCAAATTAGGGGCCCACCCCACATTAGTATGACCCCCTCTTGTCTAATTACATGTACAATGATCCTATTTTCAAATTAGTTTACAATAGAAGGCCTTTGGGGTTAGGATTTCAACCCACAGATTTTGAGAGGAAACACAATTCAACCTCTAACACCAGTCTTGTTTTTTTTAATTCTAATTGTAAATAACATTCTGTACTCGGGCTCTCACACAGCTTCTACACTCTCCCTTAGTCTGTGCCAGTTCTCCAAGCATTAACAAAATTAGATCCCTCTGCCTTCTTAACCTTTTCCTTCAGTGTGCTAGCAATGTGTGTGTGTGTGTGTGTGTGTGTGTGTGTGTGTGTGTGTATGTGTTTTGTTGACTGCTCAAAGAACAAATGGCCTGGTTGGAAGTCCAGTGCAAGGTGTTGCATTACTGGAATAGATGCTCAAAATGATTTCGTAAAATCAAATATTTGGATCTTCTTAAAACATGATATAGAAGTTAAAAGCACAAAAAATTCTTCCTATACTTCCTCTAAACTGTATGTAAAATTAATACATTCTCTGCTTTATATTAGCCATTTAGAAAAACTACTCACTAATAATTAATTAGGTATGATTATTTTTTAAATTAGTTTAGATTTATCTAGCAAAATTAAGAAGATTCATTGTTTATAGTAAATTCTACAGAATGCTAACTGTGTAAATATAGAAATGGTCTAGGCCATCTCCACAGTGGACAGAACAGCATCTGCCACAGCAAAGGACTCCAGTAAATATTTGATGGGTGTTTATTTACTTCTTTCTCTTTTCTTATTTACTCAATAAATCTTAGAGAAATCTGCTCACCATATCCAATTGAACATCCCTACCATACACACACAAGCCGTGGTGCCATGTTTCCGACCTTCACCTCACCTAAGGACCTCTACACCGGCATTAAAGCCCGCACGCAGCAGCCTTTCCCTCCTATAGTGCCAACCAAGGCCTATGACACAACCGTTTTGAAGACAAGAGGTAAGATGTGACATGAAATCAAAACTGTATGACTTCTTATCATTGGCAAGAATTCGGTAGTACAATCAAAG
>JAQHUG010000128.1:1124624-1135704 GCA_028555095.1 Dicrostonyx torquatus | reverse complement strand
GTGTTGGATTCCCTGGGACTGGGGATCTGCAGTGTGGGTGCTAGAAATACAAGCTGGGTCCTCTGGAAGAGCAGCCAGTGCTCTTAAGGACTGAGTCATTCCCAGCCCTGATAAGCTTCTAAGTCCTTCAAAGGTTGAGCCTTTGTAACAAAGGACTTGGTGACTTTTAAGTTTTAGTAACAGGTTTCGAAGGACACTTTTTTAACCAGTGTGCAAAGAAAGTCCTGGAGTTAATTCATTTTCTTGCATCCTATGAATGATAGAAAAAAATGAGCAATTAAGATGACTGTAAACATTTCGCTTAATTCTTTATAAAATGGGGCTTTCATTATAAATTCAAAGGACCTCATGATTGGGAAGGATTTTAGAGATGTTTTGCAAATCCAACTGACATTTTACAGATGAAGTTAACTGTGCCAGGCATGAGTAGCTGAAGAGCAGCATGGATGAAACCAGACCAAGGAACTATGGCTATAGGTCAATTTTAGTCAAAAAGTCCCTACTCTGAGCCAGGCAGTGGTGGCCTACGCCTTTAATCCCAGCACTCAGGAGGCAGAGGCTGGTGGATATTTTGAGTTCAAGGCCAGCCTGATCTACAGAGCGAGCTTCAGGACAGGTTCCCTGTCTCAAAACTCTGTATTCTGGGCTGAGCAGATGGCTCAGGTAAAAAGCACCTGCCTTCTTTAAGACTGATGGCATGAATTCAGTCCTGAGGATCCATGCAACTGAAGGAGAAAAGAACTGATCATACTGCCCTCTGACCTCCACACATATCTGGAATGCACAATAAGATTCTCAGACTATAAAGAACCTTTTGTTTCCTGTTTGCTAGAAATCCACACTGGGCTCATATTTAATAGGTGTCTGTATAACACTTCAACATCAAGTTAGTATTTCTAACATTTCATTTTAAGTAGGTCCACAGCTTGAGTGGTGAAAATGGAAGAACAACTGTCAAACAAGATCATTGTATTACTGGAGGTGTACTGTAGACAATGCTGGCCTGGAGACTAAAATGAGTACTTTATCAGTATGTATCACATATAGACCCAACCCAACCGCACCCCACAGAGAAGGTGAACCCTCTAGAACAGTCACTTGTTCGTTTGTGTATTGTCTAGGGCTGGTTTTGTGTTACGTAAGGACTTGGCAGTGGTAGTTGGGTGTGGTGAGACATGGAGGATTTTGAGTTCTATTCCAGCCTGAGGTACACAGTGATGCCTTGTCTGGAAAGTAATAACAATTGCATAAAGAAATTGTGTCCCCAAAACTTTAATGCTTCAATGTGATGCTTTAAGAATGTTTCAACAGGACTGGGGCTGTAGCTCAGTTGATGAGAATGTTTAGCATGTGTGATGCCCTGGTTTTGATACCTAGCATTCCAGGCATGATGGTGCATTCTTGTGATTCCAGTGCTTGGGAAGTGAAGAGGGAAAGATCAGAAATTCAAGGTTATCCTTGGCTACACAGTGTGTTTAAGGTCAGACTGGACTACATAAAGCCTTGTCTGAAAAATAGAAACAGAAAGTAAGTCTCACTTGTTCAGGCTTTTCCAAATGGCTAAGCAAAGTTGTGTTGCTCATAGATTCACAAAGCTTAAAGGTCACTTAGATGAATTACCTTGCTAGCTATCATACATGCTGACCCCTGCACTTTCCAGGGTGACGTATAAACTTCACATGAGCCGAGTTATCTTAAAGATGTATTGGCTGAATGTAGTGCACACTTTTAATTGCAACACTAAGAGTCAGAGGCAGGAGGATCTCTTGTTCAAAGCCAGCCTGGTCTACAGAGACAACCAAAGCTATACGTGAAAAACCCTGTTCCAAAATAATAATAAAGATGTATTTGCTTTATGTGTATGGGTGTTTTGCCTGCATCTGTGTATGAGAACCATGTGTGTGCCTGGTGCCCACAGAGACCAGAGTGGGTATCAGATCTTGAGTGGGTTACAGATGAAGCCTTGATCCTCTAAGATCAGCAAATATTCTTTTTTTTTTAAATATTTATTTATTTATTATGTATACAATATTCTGTCTGTGTGTATGTCTCCAGTCCAGAAGAGGGCACCAGACCTCATTACAGATGGTTGTGAGCCACCATGTGGTTGCCGGGAATTGAACTCAGGACCTTTGGAAGAGCAGGCAATGCTCTTAACCACTGAGCCATCTCTCCAGCCCCTCAGCAAATATTCTTAACTACTTGGTTTGTTTAATAGAAACTGGTTTTGCTCCAGGCCTATGCTTCTGTAGCCCTCACAAATGGAGCCTACTCAGTTTCCACGTTGTCTACAACAGAAGTCTCATCTTCCAGATCATTCCTGGCATAGACATGTTAGTGGGATCTCATCTACATGAACCTGTTGTTTCTACTGCCTATCATCACAGTCACTAAGCACTTGAGCTGGTTTAGACTTTCTGACACCCTCTCTTAACTACATATCAGTGAGTGTTGTTGTATCTACTTGGACTAACCAAAACCCAGACTCCTGTCATTCATTTGTGACCACTGTCAGCTAGCCTCTTGGGATTTTGTAGGCAGAGACTGCTTGTTCATTTCCCGGTCACCCAGACCCAAAATAATCATGCAGAAACTGTATTAATTGCAGTACTGTATGGCCAATAGCTTAAGTGTATTTCTAGCTAGCTCTTATATTTTAAATTAACCCATCTCTATTAATCTGTGCATCACCTTGAAGTCATGGCCTACCTACAAGGCTCCTACAAACATCTTTCTTTTCAGTGGCTACATGGCTTCTCCCTGACTCCACCTACTTTCTTTGTATATCTTTTCCAGCCTGGCTATAGTCTGTTAAGCCATTGGCTGAAAGCAGCTTCTTTATTAACCAATGGCAATAAAACATTCATAGCATACAGAGGGGGATCCCACATCTGGATTTCTTCTCAGTCTCTGAATTCTCCATATCCTCTGCCTTGGTCATTTGTTCTTTTTGCATCTATTCTGTAAACCCAGCTTGGGAACTCAGCCATGTGTTTTCTCTATTCCCGTGCCTGACTTGAGTCTTGGAGGAAAGCCTGCATTTCTATGGTCTTCCCTCCTGTAATCAGATCAACTCTTAAGTCCACTGAATCAATGGACCCCTATCAGATTCTGGCTTATATATGAATTTCCCAGTTCTACAACTATTGTCTTGTGTTCCTTGAGCACCTTAGCCCTCCCCTGCCCCCTTTCTCTCAGCAAATGTCTCTCCCATTTCCAACATGAATTCTTTACCTCCTGGTTGCAAGGAAGATGCGTTCACCTTGCTGTCTGCCTTGAGCAATGCTGTTTCTAATCTGGAGATGACTCAGATGTTCAGTAACACCATCAGCAGCTCACACGGTATAAATACCTCAGTGTGATTTAACACCCTCAGCCTCCCTCTCCCACAGAAAGTGAAATGCTGGATGTCTGCTGGCTTTCGGTTCAGGACCTCTCTCTCCATGGGCAGCTATACCATACCACAAATATGCTGTGTGTATAAATTCTTAGGTAGTAGCTTTTCTTATTTAGTAAGGGATCTTTGTAACTGTGCCTACCCGAAATAGGCCTGTATAGGCCCAGACTAGATACAACATACCTTTCCAGCTAGAGTTATGAGATACACTTAGAGACTTTCTAAATCACATACACAGAGTTTACACATGTTATATTTAAAGTATGACTTTTTGTAACTTTTACTAGTGAAGGCTGCAGGAAAACAGGACCCAAAGAGTTTGGAGCTTCCGCTGACAGTGCCTGACAGGATCAAGTACACTCAACTTTCTGCACCTTAGATTCCTCATCTGTAAACTGACACTGTATTAGCCCTTAGAGTTGTGGAAATTTAAGAAATTGTATGTGGCATGTTAACCAGCAATCAATAAATTACACTAGCTAATTTTGGGCTAGCTGGACCAGACATACTGCCATACTGTTTACAGTTATAAAAATGCACTTAGGAGCCGGGCGGTGGTGGCACACGCCTTTAATCCCAGCACTCAGGAGGCAGAGGCAGTCGGATCTTTGTGAGTTCAAGGCCAGCCTGGTCTACAAGAGCTAGTTCCAGGACAAGCTCCAAAAACTACAGAGAAACCCTGTCTCGAAAAACCAAAACAAACAAAAAAATGCACTTAGGAGTAAAGGACACAGATGATTTTTCGAAGTCGGGTGAACCTGAAGCTCACTGGGACAGACGCGCCCTTAGAGGTTTGTATCCATGACAAAGGCATGCCATTCTCAAAGTTCACCTATCCCTGTGTGAGACCAAGAATCCATGAATTACAACCTTTGCATTCTCCTTAGCGTTTCTAAAGAGGACTGAGCTTGGCTAAAAGAACGGATGCCTAATGTTCATCCTCTAAGTGTGTCTAGTTTTTTCCAGTAGCCTGGCAACGCTTTCGAGTTTTGTCCATTTGTTGTTTCGGTTGGTATTCCGTTAGTCAGAGTCCTGCCTGAGGTTAGGCTGCTCTGAACCACTGCGTACAGGTGTGTCGCCACACCTGGCTGGCTGCTGCTGTTTTTCTCTCAATTGCTGGTGTACCACAGGTTCTGGCCAATCCTTCCTGAACCTTAATGGTCATCTCAGTAAGAATGGAGACAAACCGATACAGTAATGTTTGAGTGATAGGCAGTATGGGGCAGGAAATGTTGGGCTGCGCGTCCACTGTTCTGCTTTCCTGGAGATGAGATATAGGTCGAAACAGCATGCTGCCTAGAGGACCTCTACCTGTGAAACTGGGCAAATCCCATCATAGTACAGTGCTCCCTTGTTTGGAGTAGCGTTCAGTAGTTGTACTGTTGACGAATGTTGGCTCTGGAACAGACTCTGGGATGGGGAGTGTGTAATACAATAACGCTCAGTGTGCTAGCCCAGTGAATAATCTGCTGAGTGCACGGATTAGAGATGGGGAGAAAAGACATCCGTGAGAACCAGACTAGACTAAGACATTAAAAACATTTCTTGGGAAGAGAAAAGGCCTGTCCATTAAAGCACATCCCAAGCTGGTATCTCAAGGTGATGAGGGCTGGTTTTAGTTAGCTCAAGGTCATCAAGTCAAGGGTCAGGTAAATTCTCTAAAACAAAATGTAGCTGTGTCTGCTACATTATTTTAAGAGACCGGCTTGAAGATTTCAATAGCTTTCTTCCTGTCCTCCAACCTAAACTAGATAAGCAGGTTAGCATCAAGGTCTGGTTAGGTAGAGAGAGTGCTGTCAGGGCGTGTGGTTTTCTAAAGGAGTCTTGTCAGCTGGACCAGTTGCCCTTTTCTCTCATAGAGTTCTCAAGCAGACCACTTCAACAGTGGAAACTTAATGCATCATAACCAAACCCGATCTTTGAGTTCATATGAAGGCAAGGATGTGCCCTTGAGGTAACAGGCACAACCTCTCCATCCTTTCTTCATGGTCACTCCTTCGCAATCTCATCACTAGGCTTCTTTCTGTCCACTCCTCTTCTGCACCCATTCTCTCCATTGGTTAGTAATAGAGCTGTCCGTTTCATACAAGTATACACTGCGTTTTAGTACTTCTCACCTGCACCCTCTCTATCCTCCCTCCCTGTCTCTACCTACCCCTTTCCACATTGATGTTTTGTGATCCACCAAATTTAACCAGCGCCAGTTGTGTGACCATGCACTTGGAACTATCCATGGGAGCTTGGTGAGCTAAACACTGGGTGCACAACTGAAGACAATGGATCCTCCTCTCTCTGAATCTATCAGCAGCAGTGGTTCAGAGGGATGGGCAGGACCCATGATCCCCTTCTCCATTTAACACTGGTTGTTGGTAGGGCCAATCTTGTGCAGGCCCAGTACAGGTAATCACAGTTGCTGTCAGTTCATTATGGCAACGGTTTTGTCATGCCTGGAAGACAGCATTCTGCAGCCTTTCTCCTACTGACCTCACTCACAGTCTTCTACAGTGTTCCTCAAGTCTTCGAAGCAGTGGCATAAATGTCTTATTTAGGATGAGCATCCAACCATCACTTACTCTCTGTACCTTGAGAAGCCTTGAGTCTTTCCAGTCACAGCTGTTCACTGCAAAGGGGGCTTCTGGTCGGTCTGAGAATAGCATTCGTCTAAGGCTATAAATAGATAATTTAGAAGATAGTTTTGATAACTGTGTCAATTTACCTAAACAACAGCAGTAAGTTCTCTCTAGGGCCTATAACATCCCTATCCATGTGTTTTTGACCCGATTTACAACACCAGGTGTGAATTCTCTGGAGCAGGTTTTAAATCCAAGTGGGGAGTGGTTGGTCACTCCCGAAACAGTTGTGCCACTACTGCAGAAATGAGCTCATTATGCCTGGCTTTTTAATTGGGTTGCAAAATAGTAGGTTTCCTTATAACTTTTCATAGTACACCCTACACTTTGGTTTGCCCTCCACCCCTCATGCCTTTGTGCCTTCCATTCCCCCATCTGCTTAAACCTTTCCTTGCAAAGTTTTTTTTGTATTTATGTATGTATGTATGTTTGTGTAGCTCTGACTGTCCTGGAACTTGCTCTGTAGACCAGGCTGGCATTGAACTCAAAGATCTTCCTGCTCCTGCCTCCCAAGTGCTGGAGTTAAAGGCATGTGTTTTATTTTATTTTGCTTTTTATTAGTTTTAATTATTTATCCAAGTGCTGGAGTTAAAGGCACAAAGTGTTTTATTTTATTTTGCTTCTTTATTTGGTTTTTTAGGGTTTCTCTGTATAATAGCCACCCTGACTGTCCTGGAACTCACTTTGTAGACCAGGCTGGCCTCAAACTCACGAAATCTGCCTGCCTCTGTCTCCCAAGTGCTGGGATTAAAGGTATGTGCACTGCCACTGCCCAGTGGGTTTTTGGTTTTGGTTTTAGATCTGAGATGGTGTCACATGCCTATAATCCCTGAGGCGAAAGGATTGCAGTTTTTAGGCCAACCTGGGCCACATAGCAAAGGTCCTGTCTCACAGAGGAAGAGAACAAGAATTGAAACAAGAAACACCTGACTCAGCCAAGAGGCCTGCGTTGCCCTTCCCCTCTCCTTCCAGGAACCCAGAGAGATGACTGCTGAGCAGCCATGTTAGTTGGTGGAACCTGAAGATGACAGCCAAGCCCCTGAGGATGATGAGTGCAAAGAGGGATGGACCTGTCCTGTTGATGGTATAACAAAGCTGCCGTAGTAGCCCAGACCACTTTACCATTCTAAGAGAGTTCTTTCTTCTTAAACCATTTCCATTTCAGCATCTGTTGCATACAGCAATTTTAATCCTGACACACCCACCCATGTAATAATGTTCCTTAAATAATGCCTTTGAGGGGCTGGAGAGATAGCTCAGTGGTTAAGAGCACTGACTGCTCTTCCAGAGGTCCTGAGTTCAATTCCCAGCAACCACATGGTGGCTTACAACCACCTATAATTAGATCTGGTGCCCTTCAGGCCTACAGGCAGGATACTGTATGTATAAATAAATAAGTAAATATTTAAAAAAATAATGCCTTTGATATTTTTCTTACCTTCCCCTCTCAAGAAGAGCCATATCCATAAGCATCTAAAATGCCAATGACTTTATGTCATTTGGGCCTAATCTCACAAATCCAAAGGCTATATATTCGACTGTATTGGAGACACCTCTGATACCCCCATACATATTATGATGAGCTGAAATGAGAGTGCCCCAGTGTGTTCATATCTGGACCCCCAAAGCCTTCAAAGTTGCACTGTAGGGCAAAAGAGACTTTATAAATATGATCAAGTTAAAGACCTTGACATGGGGGACTTTGCCCTGGTTTATTCATTTAGCACTGATCCACCTACAAAGGTATTTGCTAATGAAGAAACTAGAGTTAGAGTTGGAAAGAGTGCTGTGATAAAGGAAGCAGAGCTGGGGTGATGCGGCCCCAAGCTGAGGAGTGCTGCCAGTCTGAAGCTGGGGAGCACAGGTGAAAGGTCAGGGAGTCAGCCCTGTTGACAACTGCATTCCAGCCTACTGAGCCCCACGGCAGGCCTCTGTTTTCTAGAACCATAAGAAAATAAACTTCGCAGCAATTCATTGCAAGAATAGCCATGTAGTTAGTTACAAAACTAGCATCTCCACGAAAAATTCTTAACTGTACCCCCAAATCCGACCCTTTTATTTTTCCTATCTTTATCATTAAATCCTCCAAACCAGAAATTGCCTGTGTGCTTTGGTTGTCATCTTTCACCCATTGCTGGGTATTCTAGTCTGTATATTAGCTATTCAAGCCAGTTCCGCCATTATCTTCTGTCCAGAGGTTCTTAATGGGGATGGGTTCACACGGAGCACAGAATGGCTAGGACCGACTTTATCTGTCACCACTGGTGATAAAGGTGCTACGACTGTGTAGCATCTAGTAAGTAAAAACCACGGATGTGCCGGGCAGTGTTGATGCACGCCTTTAATCCCAGCACTCGGGAAGCAGAGGCAGGCGGATCTCTGTGAGTTCGAAAACCAAAAAAAAAAAAAAAAAGAAACCATGGATGCAACAGAACATGCCCAGTGTCCCCAAATAGGTATCAATGGCCTCAATGGCCTAACTGAGAAACATCATGGTCATCACAAACGCCTGTTCCCTGGGGATCTTTCCTCATTGTTGTACCAAAAGTGCCCTGCTCCAGGTGCTTTATCTTTGACGCTATACTAGAGAGAGGGCTGAGGGATGTTGAGATGGCACAGTGGGTGAAGGTGCTAGCTGCCTGACATCGATTCCTGATGCCCACATGAAGGTGGAAAGAGAGAAGCGATCCTACAAAGCCACCTCTGACCATCACATGTGTGCGGTGGCATATACATCCCCATCCCTCACATACAGAATTCCTTTACAAAAGACAGATGGGGGAGAGCCGGGCGGTGGTGGTGCATGCCTTTAATCCCAGTACTCAGGAGGTAGAGGCAGACGGATCTCTGTGAGTTCGAGACCAGCCTGGTCTACAAGAGCTAGTTCCAGGCCAGGCTCCAAAGCTACAGAGAAATCCTGTCTCGAAAAAAAAAAAAAGGAGAGAGAGAGATGGGGGAGAATGTCGGAGAGATGGCTTGGTGGTTGGACGCTTTCTGCTCTACTAAGGAATCCTAACTGCCTGAGTTTTCAGCTCCAGGGGATCAAAGATCCCCTGGCCTCTATACACACATACCAATAAATCTTCCAAAAAACAAAAAAAAAATTGGGGGGTATCAGATTGCAAGCTTGCACCTCCACACCCCGTTTTATGAGGTGCTGGAGATCAAGCCTAGAGTTCTAGACCTGCTAGGCAAGCGCTCCAGCAGCTAAATTACGTCCCAGCCCCTAGAACACCGTCCCTAGTCACTGATCAGCGTCATAGTCCTGCTTTCCCCAGTCCACCAGGTCCATATGGTCAGAATGACAGCACTTGGGCTTTCTCCAGTTTTCTCAGCCCTGCAAGTGTATAGTGATTGTTGCCACTATCTTTAGACTTCTAGAGTAAATGTTCTATCAGTCCCCAGTCATTCATGAAAGAAAGCTCATTTGAGCATCCATAAATAGTGTCCTCATTTCAATCTGATAAAACACCCTCACCAAATTTAGTTTAGGTATCAGGGACCTCTGAGTGCCAGCATCCGTGTCCCCCCAGGGACAGCAGAAGACTTAGATGAGGCCGGAAAGGAACTCTCCGCTACCTACTTTTCTGCATCGGTTTCTTTATTCCTCCTTTCTCCTGCTAAGGTTCCAGCTTATACACACACACACAAAACAAAGGGATTCTCTGAGCTAGAATTTTCTCACGGTCAAAAGACATATAAAAGCTGTCCTGAAGTACACTGTCAGCATCTTTATGGCCTCGGGAAGGTATGGCCAGAAAATAGGCCCAGGCAGCGCCTTAGGAGGCTTCTAAACTCTAAAAAGGGGAGAAGGGGAATTCGTATGTTAAACTGCGTTCTTAAGCGTGGTTAGTTAAACGAGAAGTTTGTAATCAAAGAATATAGAAAAAAGCGAGGGAGCACAGAGCTGTGCTCTCTGAGCAATCTCTCTAGCACCTGCAGAGGCCAGGAACAGTGTTTATGGTGGCCATGGAAACCAGAGTAAACTGTTGAAGGCAAAGGTGTGGTGTTTGATTTGCATTAGCATTTTCGGCAGCAGCGCTAGCTAAAGGGGCCTTTTCAGATCTGAAAATTACATCTCTCACCCTGCGTGGTTACAACAAGGGGGATTTAGGGTTACATAATACGAAATTTATGATCTGATGAATTCCAGCTGCCCAAGTCAAACAGTGGTGCTTGGCCTCCATGCTGTCCGTATGAAAGGGATTTAACAGGGTTTTTTAGAGTAGGGGGGAAGTGGGGCGGGGGAGGAGGGGTAAATTTAGGTTAGCACTTTCCCAAAGTCAGCTGTGGGAGAATTTAGGGCGCCCGTCTCTGTATTAGGAAGGACTAAGAATCCAACGTGCCACCCCTATCTAGGAGGTCTGGAAAGTGGTCCATAGGAAGGACTCCTCTCCTCACCAAACGTCCTGCCAAATAGGAGATAATTGCAGGGAGCTGGCTACTAAGTTTGTCTCAGGGAACGAAGTTGAGATTAGACTGTGGGAACCAAGGTTATTGACTGTGTGACTAAACTTCCCACTGGAGGTGCCACAGAGTGAGAAGTGACCCAACATACATGGGAAAAAATTGTGCCAAATAATCTATAAACTGTTGAATCTTGCGCCAAGGGAGAGTGCTTATGGCTCCACAAGAGAAGAACAGCTGATTTACAAAAGAAGGCCGACCCAGCGCATTGCGAAACTGGTTTATCTCCGTCAGAGCGCATTCATTCTGATGGCTCCTCCTTCTACCCCATCAGATGAAACCTCACTGCACGATTCCCGCGGACCGCAGCGTTTAGGGAAGGAAAGGATTTATTTTGCTTGCGCTTCTAGGTCTAACACTGAGGGAAGTCAGGGTAGGGACTGAATTAGGAACTGAAGCAGAAACCATGGAGGAACGCGGTTTTCTGGCTCACTCATTGGCTCCTCGCTGTCTCGTGTTTAGCCAGCTTTCTTAGACAGCCCAGAGACACTTGCTTAGGGATCGCGCTGCCCACAGTGGACTGGACCTTCATACGTCAGCTAATCAGGGCAGTACCCCATAGCCATGTCCACGGGCCAGTCAAGGC
>JAQHUG010000128.1:1073280-1098830 GCA_028555095.1 Dicrostonyx torquatus | reverse complement strand
TCTTGTAGACCAGGCTGGTCTTGAACTCACAAAGATCCGCCTGCCTCTGCCTCCCGAGTGCTGGGATTAAAGGCGTGCCCCACCAAATACCCAGTGTAGTTGCAGGCTGGCTAATAAAGGCTTTTTATCGGCATAAACCCATGTCCAAGCTGTCTTCTCTCATGGATACCCCAAAACATTTGATCTAAAAGTCTGCAATACAGTGAACATAAACCGCACTATCGTCAAGCCTCATGGGAAATGTTCTGTGTTTATAAACACTGTGTTCTACAGAAAGACCATGAAAGATTTAGCAGGCAGGGAGTACAGGGCTTCCTTAACTTTGGAAGCTCCTGCAGGGGCTTCCTCAAATCACCTTTTCTTTTCACTTCGGAAGTCTCCACGGCCTCAGCATGCAGACATCTTTCCTATGCTCCTGCGAGCATTGCCTTTGTCCCCTGCTGGGTCAGCACTACTGCTGGGTTTTCATTCACTGACCCTGTTTCTTCTTTCTGTTTTCCTTCCTTCTTTTTTGTTTTTGTTTTTGTTTTGTTTTGTTTGTTTGTTTGTTTTGCTTTTTATTTTTTGGTTTTGGAGACAGGGTTTCTCTGTGTAGTCCTGGCTGTCCTGGAACTAGTTCTGTAGAGCAGACTGGTCTTGAACTCAGAGATCCACCTGCCTCCGCCTCTGAAGTGCTGGAAATTAAAGGCGTGTGCCACCATTGCCTGGTAACTGACCCCTGTTTCTTATCCCAATCCTTAAGATCCCCTCTCTCCATTTTCTTAAACCTTCTCCATCTGCCGATTTAACTTTTCTATCTAGCTGATGTTCCTCCTGAATGAGTCTGAACGGAATGCATGGATGATGTGATTTAAATATGGGCTGAAACCCATGTAGAAATGTCACCTGCACTGTGAGGCATTAAGCAGGTAGAACCTTAATTTGACATATTTACGAGGTGAATAGGATTGAAATCTTTGAGGCAGAGCATCCACGATTAAGTGCAGATGACTTTATAAAAGTAAAAGAGGCCTAAACACTGACATGGACCCCTGTCTCTCACCAAGATGTCCTGCCCTGGTTTAGAACTCTGCCAGCTGGGATACCATTACCAGATTTAGTCTCCTGACTTTGGGCCCAAACAACCCTCTCTCCTTTATAATATACCCAGTCTGTGGCATTATGTTTTCAGCAACAGAAAACAGATCAGGGCAATGAATAGCATCTAAACCTTTTAACTGATTACTTTCTCTTGTCCCATCCCACGCCCTCCACCCTATGCTACTGCCTACCCTGTAGGTGTTCTTGTAGGATCATCGCCTTACTCGGAACGTTAAAAACACTCTCGATACCCCTCATTCATGGTGATTTTATTCTTGCAATGCCCACATATCTTTTCTTCTCTATTTCCTTGACCACCACCCAGTCTAGGCCCTGGTTCCTGGTTTCCTGTGTGCCCCTTGTCTTCTCTTGTTCCTAATTCTTGACTAAAGATGCTTAACCAACATACACGCTGCTACCCTTCCTTCCTTAACTGTTCCTTTTTTTTTTTTTTTTTTTTTTTTTAGCAAGTTGTGATTTAGGAACCCAGAAATAAGAAAATGAAGGTTCTGGACCCTGAAGGCCCTCGTGGACAGATGATGATCAGATCTAGGATGACCAACTTGGCTGCTATCCCTGCCCAGATCCAACATTCCCAGTTTGTCCACTCCAACATCTGGGCATTGCAATGCTTCTTCAATGAACACATTCAAAGGAGAGGTAGGACATATAGCGGAGGGATGCAGAACTAGAGATGCCATGGCAGTAACAGGCATGGAAGAAGGATGCAGTGAACAGGGAGCATGATTTTGATGAGGAGGGCCCATAGGGTAGCATACAGCAGCCTGGAGCTAGCACAGGCTCTCCCCAGAACATGCTGTCCAGCCACTCAATTGCCCTGACTCAGAACAGTAGCAGGATGTCCAAGATGGTGAATGGTCCGTTTTCTGGATTGAGCCTCCTTGAAAGCCCTCCCCAGTCTGTAAAATCCCTGCCCCTGGAGGCCAGGTTGGTATTCAAGATCCACACAAAAGCCCATGGTTCCTGTTGTCATCCCAAGAAGTGTTGATGCCCAGGATCTGTGTGGATGGTCATAGTCTGTGCATCAAAGGTCATGGTGATGCCTGTGGCCCATGTTGCAGTGAGAGGTCAAGTTGAAGTTTGTGGTCCTCCTATGGTCAAGGGCCATGTTGATGTCCATGGCCAGTGTTGTCACACAAGGCCAGATGTATGTCCCTGCTCCGTGTTCCTGCCAAGGACCACGATGGTGTCCATGGTCTGTGATGCAACCGGAGTCCATGTGAATGTCCATACTTTGTGTTCCGACCGGAGGCCATGGCCATGATGTCCGTGATCATGTTATCACCTGAGGCCACGTTGATGTCCATAGTCCGTGCTGCCGTCATGCATCACTTTTGAGAATATGGTCTGTGTAGCTTCCAGAGGCCGCATTGCTGTCCATGGTTCAGGCAACCACTGAAAGCCAAGTGGATGTCTGTAGTGTGAGCTGATACCTGAAGCTGTGTTGAAGATGTCCATGGGTTGTGCTGCCGCCAGGGACCATGTTGACGTGTGTGGCCTGGGCTGCCGCCTTATATGCTGATGGCTATGGGTGTGCTGTAGCCAGAACTCACATGGAAGTCCATGATCTGCACTGCTGCTCATTATAAAGAGCAAGAAGCTTCTTTGGCAATGGTCAATGACTACAGACTCACAGTTAAGAAAGAGAGACATGGATGGCTTCTGTGACTTTATTCCCCTACGCCCATCCCCGAAAAGAAACAGCCTAGACAGGAAGCCATGGAAGAGATTCCTAAAAATTGTGCTAAAGATGCTGCAGTGTGGCTCTTCCCAGTTGATTGGTTTAGGAGGTTCTTCTGTTCATGTGTTCTGTTCATTGGTTAATGAATAAAGACACTGCCTTGGCCTAACTAATAGGGCAGGACTTAGGTAGGCAGAGAAGGGAGACCTGAATTCTGGGAGGAAGAAAACAGAGAGATGCCATGGATCTGAGGCCGGAGGTAGATATGCTGAAACATTTCTGGTAGGCCATGACCTCATGGTGATACACAGATTGATAGAAATGGATTAAACTAATATGTAAGAGTGAGCCAATAAGAAGTTAGAGCTAATGGCCAAGCATTTAATTAATACAGTTTCTGTGTGGTTATTTCAGGTGTAAGCTAGCCGGGCGGCCGGGACAAACAAGCCGCCTTTCCCATGCAACAGGAAAGGGGTGAGGGTGGGGAAGATTCAGTTTTCTTTAAGGGTCTGGGGACTGGGAGTTTGACCATGTTCTGATGAGTATATGGGCAACACAAAATTGGACTTTTTTTTTTTAATTTTCTTTTTCTTCTTTTGTTTTGGGGGAGCTCACAAAGGTGGAGGGTGAACCTGGGCAGATGGAGAAGGGAATGTGATCAGGGTGCATTATGTGGAATTTCCAAGTAATCCATAAAAATATTATATTGAAAAAGAAAGGAAAGGAAAAGAAAAGAAAATGGAGGCTCAGGCGTACTCAGCTCATTATCCGTTCCCAGTGTAAGAAGCAGAACCCTCAGAAGTGCTCAGTGTCTGCTTCGTAGACGTTCAGCTCCACATTAGAGTCTGTTTTCTCCTCATTTATTCTCCAGCGCCGATTTTCTTGCCTGAAGTTCACAGTCAAGCAGAAATAAAAGCAACTGCCCACCTCAGTTCTGTACAAGGATTTTCTTCTTGGTAGAAAGAAAGCATCAGGCTAGACTTTCACTTCCAAACATGACAAGGGAAGCATTGGGAGAGGAGTTAGCCAGGAAGGCCGGCCAGGGAAGACATTCGGCATGAAGGCGGGAGGAGAAGGGGGTGCTGTCCCAGACATGAGGGAGGAAGTTTCGGGGCATGGTTGCAGTGGGTACAGTCTATGATGGTGGAAGAAGACAGCAGAGCAGGGGAGGGCATGTCTGAGCAGGCCAGGGAACAGTGCCGGGATGCTACACTGAGCTGACTGGCTTCTCTTCCTCCTTCTAGCCTGAAATGGGGTGGGGTGCAGCCACGGCCAGGTCCACTTCTCCGGGATCAGTCTTTCCCTCAGTTCATCTACTCCAGAATACTCCCATAACAATGGGAGGTGTGCCTCATTCCCCTGCTGGACTCTGAATCCAGTCAAGTTAACAATGAAAATCAAATATCGCAGTCACTCTGCTTTTCTCCTTGTTTATTTTTAGTAACAGGCAGCACAAGAATGATCAGAAATCGCATTGCCGACTTGCTTTTTACAAATGTGTTCGGATGAAGCATTTGCAGTTTCCAACTCTGACTGTAGGAAGTGGATCCGCAGATGCTCTGTAACCCATTGGAGCACTTTCCAAACCTGCCTCGCTCTGAGCTGTGAAAATAGCCCAGCTGGTGGGAGCCTGGAGGGCAAACTCAGGAAGGCCTGATTCTGACTGGGATGTGGCTAAATCCCTGCCCTTTCCTGGGCCAAGCAGACACTCATGGGCTCTCACTTCATAAGTGTTTTCCTTCATGTCTTCTAAGGGTTAAGATGGTAAGTTTCGTATTTTGTCACAATTTTGAGAACAGTAATACCAGAGAAGTTTTACTTCCCAATTTCCCATGCAGAGGTGCATACAATCTTCTAGAATGTCATCATGACAAAGAGCTTTGGGGTCACATAGACACGCGTGATATCGAGCACTTCCTAGCCCTTCCTCAGCCTTCAGAAGGTTTAAGCCAACTTAAACCTATACAAAAGCTACACAAAAGCAAAGAGTATAAAACAAGAGTAGTCGGTAAGAGCCTTTAAAAAGACGATGGAAGCAGGGCCATGGATTCCCAGTGCTTCTACCTGAGTTAGGAGGTGGAGATGGGGAAGGGGTCGGAAACGTGTGGGTCAGTTCATATAAAACAGGATAAATAGGCAGACGCCAGAAGAAAGCCCTCACCCCAGGTTGAGGTGGGAGGAAAAGACCAATTCCTGAAGGTTTTCCTCTGAGGGCAGAGCGTGCTCCTCCTCCTCCTTCCTCCCCCACCTCTCTCTTTCTCTCTCAGACTTTTTTTTTAAACCCAGAGCAATGATAAATGATAATTTTCAAAAAGATAATTTTTTTCGAAGTAATTATTTTTATAGCTTCAAAATATTTTTAAAAGATAATTTTCAAAATAGGGCATAATCACTTATGTCTAAATGCAGATGTAAAAATGAAAATCTATTCAGGGTGTTATTAATAAGGAAGCTAGTAAGGGTCCTATAATCAGCAGAGTGGAAGAGGAGAGGCTGAGGCTATTGATAGCCGAGGAACACTGATGGTGTGAACACAGGTGGAAGCTGGACCTGCGAAAGAAGAAATCATGGAACCCTGGAGACAACACAGACCCTGTGCGGCCACGGGCAAAGAATTGTTTTCTGTCAGTAATTTAGTTCTTTCAGTCACAAAATGGCTTCCATGGAACTTGAATAGGGGGAGTCTAGGCAATATGCTTTCCAATAAAACACAAATTTTTCTCTATATCTGAAGTTGGCTAAGATGATGCTAAGAACAACAACAACAACAAAAAATGATACCAGCTTGGGATAGGATGAAGAATATTCTCCCCCCAAGATCTGGATGGTCGACACCCGACATTTGGAATCATGTTTTATTTGTCTCAGAATCCACCCGGGAGGCCGGTTTGCAAGTCCGACTCATGAATCTTATTTACCTTCTACTCCCAGAGCCGCCCCGCATGTACGATGACCTTTTCTGGTATTTTTGTTATTACTTCGGTGCAGAAACATTTTTTTTCAGCCACTCAAATTTTATTATTTTGCATATTTTCATCTATCTACACAATTTATTCTCTTCAGTCTTTTTAAAATAAGGATGGTGAACCAAATGTGTCTTTGACACCCAGTCAAACTGTATGAGTTACTGCATGGGGGGACCTCTAGAGATCTCGAGACCTTCTGTGGCACCAACCTATTGGAAGAAAAAAATGAAATTTAAAACTGCCTTTGAAATTGACCACAGCTCTCTGTATGAGTCTCAAGAGAGGTTGTAAATTACAAGACCAAGTGGCTTTTCCTAGTGTTTGAAACCAGGTGAGACCATTCTGAACCCTATCTGACTTTACACAGCAAAAGAACTGTGACAGCCCCAGTCCAGAAATTCAAGGGGGAATTTTTAATTACTTTTCAAATTACCAGAAGAGCGATTACACTATTCAGGTGAATAAAGCAGTTTTTGTTTATATTCAAATAAAATTGTGATTCTGAGGTCCTACTCTCCCCTTTGAAAAACGTTATTCTTGCTTGTAGGAAGAGACTCCCTCCCTCTGGCTCCCCCCCCTCCCGCCCTGACTCCCAGAACCTTTAAAGATGTGTGTTCGAAAAGGGGACAGCCTTGGAGTCAATCGGGTAAAGGCACTAGGTAATGAGCTGGTACGTATCAGCTAGTGCCATTCACACCACTGCCAATAGGTGTCGCCATTGAACCCTAGTTATCCATTCTGCTAGTACCTTTCCATCCTTTTCCTGCTGCAGATCTGTTTTTGACTTTTTTCAAGGGATGGATTGAAGAACAAAAATTAAATCTAAAATTCTATTACCAAATGTCACGATATATGTTGCCACCTGGCTGTCCTCAATCTGGACGGTGCCAACAGGGTTGACACACCAGGTGCTCTTAGGACTTGCTTTCACACACTGCGATGCTTGTTGCGGAATGTGTAGCTTCTTGCGCCATCGCTTCTTTCTGTTTTAGAGTATTCTCTAAAGTATTCAGCAGCGGCCATGCCGCCCTATAGCCCCTTCGCAGAAGTCCCCTCTCAGCCTGTCTCAGATTCTGTCTGCTTTCTCCACCCTACTTACTGCAAACATTGAGTTGACTGTACACATTGTTTCCGCTTCCTTGTCTCCAGTTTCTTCCCAATCAGTCTTTTTGACCATGTATTCCCTGTAAATACTGATTGCCAGGCCCTGGGCTCAGCCGACGCTGCCCTTATCCTCCTGGTTTGTAACCAACACCTTCTTACCCGGCGAAGCACACTCATCTTCCAGCTGCACTATTCTGATCTTACCTCTGGCCTTCTTGGCCTTTTAGTTTTGGGTGAATCCCCTCACATCTGTGAACTGCTGGCAGTTCAGCATGCTGTCTAGGCATGTCCACTCCGGCTGTGGTTAGCTTTGTCAAACTGATACACTCTAGAGCCACCTAAGATAGTCTCCAGGAGGGAATTGGCTACATTAGTCTGTGGGGATGTCTGTGTGTGTGTGGAGGGAGGGTGTTTCTTACTTGAAGACACAGCCCATTGTGGGCAGCAACATTCCCTAGGGAGGCAAACAAATCAGCACGTCTGCATTCATTTCCCTCTGCTTTTGATTTCCCACTGTCTCAAGTTCCTGCCACTGTGGCATCACTGCAGGGATGCCCTGTAACCTGGAACTGTGAGCTNACACCACTGCCAATAGGTGTCGCCATTGAACCCTAGTTATCCATTCTGCTAGTACCTTTCCATCCTTTTCCTGCTGCAGATCTGTTTTTGACTTTTTTCAAGGGATGGATTGAAGAACAAAAATTAAATCTAAAATTCTATTACCAAATGTCACGATATATGTTGCCACCTGGCTGTCCTCAATCTGGACGGTGCCAACAGGGTTGACACACCAGGTGCTCTTAGGACTTGCTTTCACACACTGCGATGCTTGTTGCGGAATGTGTAGCTTCTTGCGCCATCGCTTCTTTCTGTTTTAGAGTATTCTCTAAAGTATTCAGCAGCGGCCATGCCGCCCTATAGCCCCTTCGCAGAAGTCCCCTCTCAGCCTGTCTCAGATTCTGTCTGCTTTCTCCACCCTACTTACTGCAAACATTGAGTTGACTGTACACATTGTTTCCGCTTCCTTGTCTCCAGTTTCTTCCCAATCAGTCTTTTTGACCATGTATTCCCTGTAAATACTGATTGCCAGGCCCTGGGCTCAGCCGACGCTGCCCTTATCCTCCTGGTTTGTAACCAACACCTTCTTACCCGGCGAAGCACACTCATCTTCCAGCTGCACTATTCTGATCTTACCTCTGGCCTTCCTGGCCCGTTAGTTTTGGGCGAATCCCCTCACATCTGTGAACTGCTGGCAGTTCAGCATGCTCTCTAGGCATGTCCACTTCGGCTGTGGTTAGCTTTGTCAAACTGATACACTCTAGAGCCACCTAAGATAGTCTCCAGGAGGGAATTGGCTACATTAGTCTGTGGGGATGTCTGTGTGTGTGTGGAGGGAGGGTGTTTCTTACTTGAAGACACAGCCCATTGTGGGCAGCAACATTCCCTAGGGAGGCAAACAAATCAGCACGTCTGCATTCATTTCCCTCTGCTTTTGATTTCCCACTGTCTCAAGTTCCTGCCACTGTGGCATCACTGCAGGGATGCCCTGTAACCTGGAACTGTGAGCTAAAGTAACCCCTTCTCCCCTAAATCACTTTTTGTCAGCAACGGAAATGAAACTAGAACAATTCTCAGAGTAGCTTATACGGCCCCACGACCTTCCACACTATCTACGTACACTGACTCCCAGTTTGATTTCTTGATCCCCCCCCCCACCCTGCCACCTTTTCCCTCCAGTCCGGCCTCCATACAGCAGCCTTTGACATTTCTGCTTTCTCATCAAAGAGGTGTCTCAACCTTCCCATGTCAGCACCCTGATTCTTAATATTCCCTTCATATCTTACTCAACTCTGACCCATGTCAGGCTGGCAACTTTAATTCACCCAGTTGCTCAGACCAGACCCTGAGGAATTCATTGAGTCATTTCTTTCAGAATCCACCCAGAAATCCAGTCTATTGGTTCCAGCTCAGCCTTCTGAGTGCTGGGATCACATCCAAATGTGTCATTAACAGAATATCTCTCTAGCTCCATGATCACACCTTATATTAATATAGTTTTCTTGGCTATAATGAAACATCAGAAGCAGGCTAATTATAAAGAAAAAGATCTCTTTAGCCAAAATGCAAACAGCACAGCATGGTGGTACACTTTCTGGACTGGGGCCCCTCAGCAGCATATTGCCATGGTCTGTAGCAACTGTGGGAATGTGTGAGGGAAGAAGAGCTCACCCTTTGGAACAAGAAGCCAGAGAGACTGGGAGGATCCAGCAGACTACTGTAAAAACCTCTTTAAAGAACTGCCCAGAGTCCCAGGAGAAATATCCAATCCCTTCTAAGTTGGTGCCCCCTGTTGACCTAAGTGCCTCCCACTAGACCCTACCTCCCATACCCCCACCTCAGGGACCAAGTCCTGATGTGTGAACTGTGGTGAACAAGCCACATCTAAACCACAGCGAATGTCCACAGCTCACATCAGCAAGATCTTAACTACAGAGGCTGGCCCACTACCTTGACTCTGGATCACCCTTTGCAACCTATCTTCACATGCTAAACAAGGTAGACTTTTACCAAAGTAACTCAGATCAAGTCCCCCTGCTTGAATCGCTCTGTTGACCACACTTCTGCATCCAAAAGATGCTACCCGAATGGCTCTCTAAAGTCTGCCCTTACAAACCCACTTCTCCGTGACCTCGTCTACTTTAACTTCTTTGGCACTTTAACCCATCCATGCCACTCCACTTCTTTCAATGCCCCCTCCTCCACCCTGGAATCCTCCCCTCTTCTGGGCCTGGCATACAGATGGCTTCAGTCTGCTTTGTTTTTCTTTATTGTCCCCACCACCTCCTGACATTAGGTCATCAACGTAGTTATGATTTGGTTTTTGTTCTGCTACAAACACAAGTCCCACTAGGGCAGTGAGTTTCTGTGGGTACGGTTCCTCTAGTGCTGGGACCACAGCTGGGACCTGATGGCCCCACACTGCCTGCGTACTGAATGAGAGAAAGAAAGGGAGGAGGGGGTCTCTTTTGAAGACAGGGACAGATCACTGGAACAGAATTTACGACTTTGTCACAACATTTTGACCTGTGTTGGTGTTTCAGAGTGTTAAATTGTGTAATATGTGCTAGTGACCAAACTTGTTCTTGGGTCTCTATAGCCAGTCATTTCCACTGTTTCCTGTGAAATCCCTTAGCAGCGAAATTCCCTCTCGAGATTTGGCTCTTAAATGTTTACCAGGTTGCCCACATGCTGAAGCCTTGGTCTCCAGTCTGTAGCACACCTAGGAATGGTGGGACCTTTAGAAGGTGGGGCGGAGGGTGGGGAGGATAGCAGCTCATTGAGAGCTTGCCCTTAGAGGGAATATTAGAAACATGGCCCCTTCCCCTTTCTCTCTCTTTGTTTCTTGGCCATCATGAGATGAAGAGCTTTGTCTTGTCACAGATTCCCGCACCCTGTGCTAGGCTGTGCTGCCACAGACCCCAAAGTCACAGGTCAAGCAACCATGGATTGGTGACCGTGAAGCCATGAGCTCAAACCTCTCCTTAATTCATTTTCCAGCACATTTTGTCACAGCCTTAGTCACGGCTCATTCCTTTGGAAAAGGAGTGGTCTGGAATGAGGGTGGTCTCCATCCTTTTACATTGTGTGCTAACAATCATATATGTTAAATGAATATGTATAGTCATATTTTTCTTTGGGCTGCCAGTTCACAAATAATGACACAGAGACTTATTAATTATGAAAGCTTGGCCTTAGGTTAACCTTGTCCCACTAGTTCTTATAACTTAAATTAACCTGTGTGGTTTTTTTTTTATTAATCTATGTTTTGCCCTGTGGATTTTTTACCTTTATTTCATTCTGTATGATTCTGTATGTCTGACTTCCACCGTGTGTTGTTGGCATCTCCTCCACTCCTCGATTATCCCTTCCTCCTTCATCTCTTTGATTGGAAGTTCCACCTAGACCTTCTGCCTAGCTGTTGTCTGTTCAGCTCTTTATTAAACCAAACACAGCAACACATCTTCCCACAGTGCACAGATATTACACAACATTTCCCCCTTTTGTGAAGTAAATTGGTGCTGCCAGGAGCAGATGTGTCTCATTGTCATGAAAAGTCTTATGTTAGCAACACATCTTAACTCCCATATTCTGTAGGTCTCTGAAATTTTTAAAGACCATCTAGTTATTTAAAATATATCTCTGTTTGACCTTGAAAATATACCTAAGATGACCATAAGTTTAATTGCTATAGATAACTAATTACTAACAATTTTTACTTATCATCCTAAGTAGTTTTCAAGGACTAAAACTTTACATTACATTTTAAAATGAGCTGCATAGGTACAGTACTTTAAATAAGAGTAGAAATCAATATACAATATAACAAAATAACCTTACATTTGTACCAATATGTAAAAACATTTGAGACTAGTGGTTGTTCAAAAGTAGACCCAACAACCTACCCTTTTATCCCATTATTTCTATAAACCCATCCTTTTTCCCTTCAGAAAGAGATTCTTGAATCTAATCTCCTTTGTTCAGCTTTTTTTTTCTGACCATGACCAGTAACAATTTGTAACCTCTCACCCATTGACCAAAAACCACCCACTCCTCCTCTTGGGAATGTGGATGCTGTATTCTCTAGACTACTTCTTACTGTTTTGGTGGGGGTGACAGCATCTTTAGAGGACTCTGAGAAAATTGATACAACAGTCAATTCCTGGGAGAGCTAGCTGTATTGTTTGTTGTCCAGTCTTTGTGTGATGGGAACGTGCAGCGCTTATCCAAACTCCTGGCTGGAGTAGGGTGTGAAGCTGCACCGTCTCAGCTAGCAGCTTTGAAGTTGTTCTGGATGCAGAATTTTGAGGAAACTGCAACAGAGGCATTTTGAGGTTGGATCACCTGGGCTACTTGTCTTTATTAGTATCTGGTCTTTTATTTTTCTGAAAACACACAAACCTTTAAAGGTAACATACATATCTGCAATAACATGAGTATGGACTGTGTGATGTGCATAAGCCAACTAAAGATGATTGTTCTGTGTTTGAGCAGCTAAAAGGCATCTATCAACTTTTAAGTCTGTTTGGACTGCATAACCAAACTGTAACATAAATCTCTCTCCATGCCATATGAAAGGATGGCATGTAATAATAAGTCATGAAGACTCTGTAGCCAGCAAGATTTATCATGTCTCACCCAGTCTCAGAGCTGTCCCCATGGCAGAGGGATCAGCATAGCCATCATCTGTCTGTTTCTTTTTTATGTCTGTAGTCAAGATTTTCAGGAGATCTCCCCCAATCAAGTCTGATCTTTATTGATTTTGAAGAGAACCATAAGTTTATGTTTTCTGTGGAAACAAAGGCAACTTTGTTTCTCCCAACACAACTTATTTTTGACTTTCATTTTGAAGTTAAGACATTATTGAAATACATAGGTTGGTTTAATTTAGCAGTTTTCATAATTCAATGTCTTTCAGCAACTACTGGTTTTTTTTTTGTTGTTTACTAGCATTTAAAGAATTCAAAGTCAACAAAGCACCATACAGGATCCAGGCATCCTGGATATTTCCCATTTTTATGTAATTTATTCTTATATTGTTTTTCTTTTACTTTAAAGACTTTATTATTTTTAAACTATTTCTTTGTTTCTATAACTGTCTATACCCATTTTTTACTGCACCTGTTTAGAGATTTTCTTGGCCTAGACCACCTTACTGTAAACTTGTAGACTTCTCTGATCACGTGAGTTAATCCTTGCGTCTGTGGCTCTGTGCTGGTGGCTGGCTCCGTCCCACTCAGTCCGTGAGAGCTGAGCCTTATGCCAGCAGCACCGGCCATGAGCTGCATTTACCTGGCCCAGCTCTGGGAATTTGCTGAGCCCACATTGTTTCTACTTAGTGTGTCAGCTGTTCAAGTGCTCCCTGTGGAGCAGCCGTGCCTCCAGCTGTTCAAGTGCTCCCTGTGGAGCAGCCAGGCCTCAGTAAGCCACAAGCACTGGGTTACTAGGAAGCCATGTCTAGTTTTGTTTTGTTTGTTTTTGTTTTTAAGATTTTTCAGGTCCTATGTGGAAATATGTGCCCAGAGGCTAGATGTCATGTGTAGTCGGACTTTAGTCTGCCAGCTCACAAATAATGACACAGAGACTTACTATTACGAAAACTTGGCCTTTAGCTTAGACTTGTCCCACGAACTCTTACAACTTAAATTAACCTGCTTTTATTAATCTTCATTGTATCACATGACCTTTTACCTTTCTTTTATTCTGTATGACTAACTCCCTCATGTCTTGTTGGTGTCTACTCTTCCCTTTGGTTATCTCCTCCTCCTTCCTCTTTCTGTCCCAGAAGTCCCGCCTTTACCTCCTGTCTAGCTATTGGCTATTCAGTCCTTTATTAAACCAATCATAGCAATATATCTTCACACAGTATACAAATATCCCACAACAAATGTGGGCTAGCACTCTCTTGAGTACAGTTTTGTACCAGAAGGTGGGGTGAGATGCAAGGCTCTCCTCTGGAGGAACATGACTCTGTGGAAAGGTGGAGACAAAGCCCCCGATGACTTTGAAGGAGCTGGCGCAACTGAAGGTGAATGCAGCGATCTGCCTGTCCTGCTCTCAGAGCCTGCAAGGAGCCCTTCCTGCCCATGTGCTGCGGAGTCATTACTCTGCACCTTTCTCAGGACAGGAACATTTTAAAGAGATAGCACTTTAAGGGTGGAGGGACTGATGTTAACAGATTTGATGGTGGTTTATTCATGGTGCAAGCTTAAGCTGGTCAAACCGTCAACAGCCATTTTCTTTTTTCTTTTTTTTAAAAAATATTTATTTATTATGTATACAATATTCTGTATTTGTGTGTACACTTGCAGGCAAGAAGAGGGCATCAGACCTCATTACAGATGGCTGTGAGCCACCATGTGGTTGCTGGGAATTGAACTCAGGACCTTTGGAAGAGCAGGCAATGCTCTTAACCTCTGAGCCATCTCTCCAGCCCATGGCCATTTTCTTTAGCACACAACCAGTTCAAACCCCTGGTGTTTAGTTACAAGGGACTCCGCCATCACTTTCTAGTTGCTTTTCTTTGCAGTGCTCTACGACTGATAGCTTCAGGTGGGACAAGGTATGGGGAAGAGTTTTGAGTACACTATGTCACAGGGTGGTATAATCTTCTGATTTCCCTCTTGTTTTGAGGTCACACTTAACAGTAGTTGGTCTTCCTGGAACAATGGTTAGGATACAATCCTTAAAGAAGACTTCCACTTGAGCGAAAAAGCCGGGATAGACATTGTCCTAAAGTTAACCTTTGACCATGATGTCTGGGGTACAAAGAGACTGAAGATGCTCCTGGAACCCACAGTTCCACTGAGCTGTGTGTGCATCCACTGCCTTCACTTCTGCTGAGCCCTGTGTGCACCCACTGCCCTCACTTTCGCTGAGCACTGTTGCCACACTGTGTGTGTATCCACTGCCCTCACTGTCGCTGAGCTGTACGTACCTACTGCCCTCACTTCCACTGAGCACTGTCGCCATGCTGTGTGTACACCCACTGCCCTCATTTCCGCTGAATCGTGTGTGCACCCACTGCCCTCACTTCCGCTGAGCACTGTCGCCATGCTGTGTGTGCACCCACTGCCTTTAACATAATCTTTGACAGAGGAGGAAACAGATCAGACAGATTTCACCACTGGAGGAATGTCTGCCAAGTTTGCCCAGTTGCTACACCAAGCCTGTTGACACCTTTGTCATTTATTTTCTCGACAACCATTAACTAACTCATTTCCCATACACCTGGTTCTTCACAGAATCTTCTCTCTCTGCTGTCACTCACCCCACTAATTGACATAACTGTTAGCTGCCAGCCTGATCTGTCCATGGGGATGCTCTAGCTATACACCTGTAGCCAGAGCCTTATGGTCTATAGCTTCTTGCCACATGGTACAGCACGGCCCCTGCTGCCCCAGGCAGTTAAACCTAAGCTGTCTTCCTCAATGGTTTAGCTGTGCCAGTTGATATTTCATGGCCACTGCTGACCCATTACATAAGAGCAGGCAGCCTGAGCTTCCTCAGACCGCTGGTTTCACTCTGCACTTCTTCAAAGCCACCAGAGGACCTTTGAATGTTACTCTTCCAGGCCTGGACAGGTTCCCTGTAGTTTGTAGCAGCTCACAGAGCAGGGGAGGGAGCTGCTGCTGCCGAGTTTCCCCTTGGGCTTAGATACATTCATGTGTGTGTGTGTGTGTGTGTGTGTGTGCGCGCGCGCGCAGGCGCGTGCGTGCATGTGCATGTGTGTGTGTGATAGTTCCTCCAAGGACCAGTCACTTCTAGTGACAGGATGCTGTGCACATCTTCTTGAAAGAGACCTTCCCCTCTAAGGAAGGTACAAGGGATGAACACAGAGACAGTGATGTGGAAGCTGGCAACAGAGCAGGGAGCTTCTCTATTTTACCCCGGGACCTCTAGGGGTTCAGCTGTGAGGACCTTGCCTCTGAACTCTTTGTTTTGGGATGGCATCTGGAGTAGAGAGTCCACGTGCAGCAAAAGAGGGGCAGTCTGTGCTGTGGCACCATGCAGGATAGTTCAGCATCTTTTTATGCGTTTATAAAGTTGTCCCTTCCTCATGAGGTTTGATCGCCCTGTGTTGTAACCTTATAATAAACTTGCTAGGCTAAAGGAACTAGGATGTGAATGGTACCCTTGATAACGGTGTAGTATGCCTAGAAGAGGAGAAGGAAGGGAGAGTTGGGAGAAATGCTTTTGGTGGCAGACTTGGAAACCACACACAGTCTTGCAGATCTGGCACATAAAAAGTGGCAGTAAAAATATCACCTGGGGTCCAGGGTGAGTAACAAAAACAGTGACCTGGAGAAGTTAAGTATCCTCCTGTGTGACAGTGGAGGACTCGGCACCAGTGTCACAGGTTTCTTTGAGGCTGTTGGCATAGTAATGAAGGAGGAAGGAAGGTACTGTGGATGAACCAATTAGCTGTGTGGGTGGGGGGGTCCCCCTTCTGGGGAACAGTTAGGAATGTGGAGCATCTGGCCAGGGCAGCTTGTAAGTTGCCCCCGGATGCTGCTGGAACCAGAAGACTCTTGTAGAGTGAAGAAAAGAGTCAGGGGTCCTATACTTTTGCAGAGTCTAGCTTCAGCCAGAAGAAGGTGTTTGGTTGTGGTCGCTGTGGCCAGTGGTATGCCCGAGACTCGGATTTGTTAAGTCACAAGTGCACTTAATGACCCTTACCAATGTCAAGCAAAAGAGCATGGCTGACTTCTCCTCATCTCTTCTGGAACACTTTTGAGCTGTCCATTTGGTTTTCTTTCCTCTGTCCAGGGCTCTTTAGTGGTGTAAATAAAAAAGACCAGCAAATGATCGTGAAACACAAATACTTTAATCACCAGGAATGGGATCTATACAGTATAAACAATAAGATCCAAGATGCCACTATCCCCATACTCTCCCGAGAGAAGAAAGGAAAGGACAGCAGTTGTTGTGCTTGGAGTGCTTTAAGTGCTACGCCTTGCTCACGTGACAATATCCACTTGTATGGCACATTCTCCGTGACCAGCATAGTGCATGTATCTGTACTTTCCACATAGCAGCCTTATGAAGCACCCCACAATATCAGGCATGCTCCCCCAAAGGTGCCTACATCCTAACCCCCAGAATCCATGGTATCTTATCTTAAATGGGAAGAAGGAGTTTGCAGGTATGATTAAGCGAAGGACCGTGGGATAGAAGTTCCTGGATTCGACAGCCAGGCCCAACGCCATTACAAGAATCTTAGAAGAAAAAGTGGGAGGCGGAGTAGTCACTGCCAGAGAAGGGCGTGCAGCTAAGATGCAGTCCGTAAGACATGATGGGAGAAAGAAGTTAGTGCCCATGAAGGTGGAAGGGAGCTCTAGTCAATGCTCATAGCCTCTCCACGCCCAAGAACACAAGAAAATGCAAAGAAATGCAGCATCTTTAATTCAGCCCACTGGCTTCTGAACTCAAAAATAATGCTTAGTCATTCTAAGCCACCACCTGTGGCAATTTGTTGGAATATCAACCAGGAATGCATACTGTTATTGCTGTCTTTGCTTTTATGGACAGAACACTAAAGCCTGCCAGTTCCTTGTAAGCCACAATTACACCTGTGACTCCAAAGCCTGCATTTCTCCCTACATTCCATTTCTGCTTCTTTGAAATATTTCTCTCTCTCTCTTTCTTTCTTTCTTTCTTTCTTTTTTTTTTTTTGGTTTTTCGAAACAGGGTTTCTCTATGGCTTTGGAGCCTGCACTGGAACTAGCTCTTGTAGACCAGGCTGGTCTTGAACTCACAAAGATCCGCCTGCCTCTGCCTCCTGAATGCTGGGATTAAAGGCGTGCGCCACCACTGCCCGGCAAAATATTTCTAATTATTTTTCTTACTCAAACCCTCAGACACTTGAATGCCACAGCAGCCTTAGAAAGAACCACTAACGGCAGACTTGGGCCATCTCTGCCTGGATGGTCACTTGATGAGAGAAAAGAGGTATCAGTAGACCGTGGCCTACCTGCTTTATTCTTAAAAAGTAAGTTGAAAATGATCCAGATGTCTGTCAGTTGGGTAAATTTGTTTCATGCAGCGGAATGTCACTCAGCAATAAAAGCAAACGAATTCCAAAGAGAGAAGAATAACCGAGACATACAGAAAGGTGGGTTATTCTCATAATCATGAGAGAAAACTCAACAGCCTGCGTGGTTTCATTTTTGGGCATTACTAGAGTGGGAAGAACTCATCTTCAGTGATGGGAAGCTGATGGGGGTGACTAGAATCGAGTCACAGAGAACTTTCTAAATAATACAAATGCTCCATGTCTTGAAACGGTTGATGATTCTAGAAGGAGATACACTTACAAAAGCTCATCAAACATTTTGCTTGACTCCTTATGTAATTTATTTGCCCAGTTTTGAAAAGAGAAGTAAGAGTTGAAAATCAGAGGAAGAAAAACCGCACTGGGCTTCTTTGAACTGTGTGCAGCGAATTAGGACTTTCACGGAGTGAGTGGAATGGTGGAGTGGGCAGCAGGAAGCCAGCGGCTCCCCTTCACTCTCTGTTCCTACCCTGATTTAGTCATATCCATGGCCTTGCGGGATGCACTTCACCTCCCTGGGTTCCTGCATCCTCAGCTGCAAAGCAAATGAACTGAATTAGCCGATCTCAGAGTTTCCCTCTTGCTGTAAAATTCCATTAGCTACCATCTGAAGTGGTAAATCAAATAACCCCATAAGCTTCTAGTTGATACAGCGTTGCTTTTCCAGCACTCATTGATTCTAATTCAATTCAGTCCACACTGGAACCCCAGGAGCAGCAGCATTCTCAAAGATCACATTTTCTTATAGGAAACTTGGTTGTCAGACAGCTTTTAGGAATATAGCTCAGAGAGAGACGCAAGTGAACTGGTCATGTTCCTGTTGTATGCATTTGTATATTTATGAGTTCCGGGGTGACTGCTACCTGTGACCTCAGCTCAGCCACTCACATGATGAGACAGCACCCTAGATTCTGTACTGTCTGCTTTCCAGGGCTGTTTAGAGATAAGTTGAGATTTGGCCATATAGACAAAGTTGTTTTTACTCATAAAACATGGTGCAAATATATAAAGTGGTTTGTTCTTACTAAGATTTGGGAGAGAGGAAGGGAAGGTGTCTGAGAGGGGACCAGACTACAAACAAGAAAAGACTCTAAAAATAGCTGAGTCGAAAATAAGTGACCCTGGTGGCTGGAGGACAGGAGACACCTGGAGGGAGGTGACCTTAGAGAAAGAGAGGTAACATTGGAATCTATTGCTTCCTGTGGTCTCTCTGCTCATTTCCCGTGTGCAAGATGACTGACCTTCAGTTTACCAGGCTTGGTTGGAAACAAGAGATGGAGGGGGTACCACAGAGAGTGTCTGGAAAAATGCATCACAGAAGACGGCAAAGGCCACCATGCTGTTTCTCCACAGCTCTATTGTCAGGACCTAAAACTGCATTAGCTATGTGCAAGTACTTTGACAATACTGCCTGAACTAATCGTTGAGTGGATGCACAGAGAGGGGCTCACAAGGTACCAACAGGGTAGCCACCCACCCTCCTGGGGCCCAGAGGGTGTCTTGACCCATCTTTCTAGTCTTGAGGGGCTACTGAGTCATTCATCTCTCTTTTCAAAATTCATGTGTTTTTATTGCTGAGTGGTATTCCAGTGCATGAAACATGTAAAATTTGCCAGGCAGTGGTGGCACACGCCTTAAATCCCAGCACTCTGGAGGCAGAGGTGGGTGGATCTCTTGAGTTCCAGGCCAGCCTGGTCTACTGTCAGGCACTATCATCCCAACATAGAACCTGGTATTTTGCCCTCAGTGTGTTTCAGAGGCGCGTGGAAGAAGAATCAGACATTTCATTCTATGATTGTTCAAGGGCGGCTCAGGACTCCTCATCCTCCAAGCATTATCCGTGTTTATTGTCTACCAAAAAGCTCTGAATCCTCTCCCAACTCAGGAAGAATTCCCTATTCATATTCCTTTTCAGGGGCACATCCTGTCAGCCACACCTGCATACCATTTTACCAGCTTTGGAGTCAAAAGCATCCCTTCCTGGGCAATCTACAAGTCAATGAAGGCCAGAACCAAGCCTTCCAATCTTTTGTCTTTCTAGCTGCTAGTTTTTCAGCTACCAAACGAAAATCCAAACATGGCTGTCGCCAGCATGTCTGAGGTAAATCAGAGCCCACAATCCACTCTCTTTTAATAACTTTAAAAATCCTTGTGCTTCTGCAACAGGACAGAATGACTACTCCTGTATTAGACAAAGTCATCTACCTTTACCCAAATTTTCCTGTCATTGGAAAACAAGCATCATTAGCCTGCAAACCTGTCTTAGGCATTTGGGAAAGAAGACGCTTTAGATCTGTCATTGACTGCTGGTTTCTGTAAAGAAAAGAGATTAGTGAAAATATATTATTAGGCTCTGTGTCTCAATAGCCAGACCTTTCTGTCAGGCATCATCATAATGTTTTATGAGTAAATATGCTCCCAAAGGCTAGAGTCTCCTGTGTTAAAGGAGAGTAGAATTGCCCAAGTTGAAAATGTTTTTCTCTGCTGGTTTAGAACATCATTCAGATCTAACATTCTCACTATAAGTATTAACTCTCATATATTCACCATGTCATACAACCTCTTTTAAGTAATTGCCAACAGTAACAAATCAAAATCATAACTTTTTCCCTCATAATCAGTCAATACCAAATTTCCCGTTATCTTTTTGTATACCATATTCTGTATTGTAGGTTAGTACTGACTCTCCAATTATGTTTTTCCATATCAAATCATTTTGTTGGTCAATACCAAACTTTTTCCAGGTTTCTTTTTGGTCAATACCAACTCTTAGCACCATTGGTCAATACCAAAACTTTTTCTCAACATCTTAAGCATTGCACATATCAGGTCATTACCTGTAAGAGTATAATACCATTTGCTGTTATAATATACCATTTTTAGTCTCTGAGCAGCTGTTAAGCTCCTAGGTCTGCTCCCTCCTTAAGTAAAGAGGGTTTTTAGTCATTCTTTATTATGTGTTTTTCTTTCCCTAAGGGGAAAGCTTAAGTCTTAGTTCTTAGATTTAATTTTTTTTTTTCAAGTGTGTTTTTTGTTTTTGTCTTCTCATAACATTAGAAAAACAGGTTCAAACCATTGCAAGTTGCAGACTCTAGAAGTCAGCTCAGCAGGATTTCTCTGTCCAAAGTCTCTGGAGGTTGAATGGCTCTCTGCAGTGTAGCTTGGCAGCATCTGTAGTTCTCTGTTTGACGCTCCTCTCTGTGGGGGCTGGGAATGCTGGGTCATTGGTTCCTGCTGGAGCTGTCCTTGTTCTGTCCCTCCTGCTGGGCATTTGTCTGCTCTGTTGTTCTGTTGCTGGATACAGTGAACCAACCGTTCTGGAAGCCATCTTGTTTGATTTTCATCCTGCGAAAGAACATAGACATGCCCTCGACCCCAAATTAATATGGGATCTGGCCCTTTCCATATTCCAGTGCAAGGGTCTCTCCACCTTGCTTTGGCAAAGGTGGTCCTTGTTCCATCATGCCATAATCTGTCCGCAGCTGATCGTTCATAGACATCCATGTTTAGAAAGTTTAGCGTAAACAATGCATGATTTAAAGCATTGTGTGGCGTCCTTGTCCTTGAGGATTATATCAGAATCCACAGTCTACAAGAGATAATTCCAGGACAGGCTCCAAAGCTACACAGAGAAATCCTGTCTCAAAAAACCAAAACAGAAGAACTAAATTGAAAATGTTCCAAATGTCTGTCAATGGATAATTTATTTTTTTGTGGGGAGAGGGTTTCTCTGTAGCTTTGGAGCCTGTCCTGGAACTTACTCTGTAGACCAGGCTGGTTTTGAACTTACAGAGATCTGCCTGCCTCTGCCTCCCAAGTGCTGGAATTAAAGGTGTGCGCTACCACCACCTGGCCCAATTTAGTTAAGACTAAAGCTGGTAGGAACATGCTAATATGGATCTTTTCATGAAGATATATAGTTCATTCCTCTTGGATAAATTCTTATATATCGAGTTTCTGGATAGCATAGTGATTTGCATTCAATTTTATAAGAAATTGCCAGCCAGATTTTCAAAGCAGAGTTGCTTTGACATCCTCTTAGCAACTCATAAGAGTTCTGGTTTCTGTATGTCTTCACCTGTGCTTTAATCTATGCCTCCCTGGTGATTGATAAGTACGTGTTTTAAGGCGATTTACAAGTTCAACCAAATGAAAAGACACACCGAAGGCAGCACTAGAACCATGCAGCATCTTTTCAATGATACCCCAAGCCTGGGAAGCAAGCTCATTTCTTTCCATTCTTCTATGTTTGATCAAGAAGCCATGAAGCCACATCAACAGTACTCACCAATGCTTTTGTGAACTTCTCTGATGTCTCTGTTTCTCTTATTCCAAGCTCGGTTCCCATCTGGACCACAGTGATGCCCTCTTAATTGGTCTCATGTGTGTGTGTGTGTGTGTGTGTGTGTGTGTGTGTGTGTGTGTGTGTGTGGTCTTTTAGTTTGAATAACCAATCTACACATATGTACATTTATATAGAGGGACACTCCTCTGCCATAAATCATTCAGTTGCTTCCAGTGACATAGAACACTGCTCTCTGACTCCTGATGGCTCGGGGTCTCGTATAGCTAAACACACAGGTGCTTGAGTTTGTCTGTGGGTTTTGCTAATGTGAGTCTGTCTCTAAAACTTTTTTGGCTCCCTAACGAGTTAAGTTTCTTAGCCAGGGCACGTTAGGATGCCTCACTCAGGTAAACCCATGGCCCCCAGGTGATGTGGGATTCCCCTCTGTATGCTATGCATGTTTTATTACCATTGGTTATTAAAGAAAATGTTTTGGCCAGTGGCTTAGTAGAGTAAAGCCAGGCTGGAAATCCAAACAGAGAAAGAAGGCAGAGTCAAAGAGATGTCATGTAGTTGCCAAAGGAGAAAGATGCCAGCTGCTAGCCAGAACCTTGCTGGTAGGCCACAGCCTCATGGTGATTCATAGTTTAATAGAAATGGGTTAATTTAGGATGTAAGAATTAGCTAGAAATCTGCATAAGATATTGGTCAAACAATGTTGTAATTAATATAGTTTCTGTGTTATTATTCAGGTCTGGTTGGCCGGGAAATGAATGCACAGTCTCCGCCTATACTAGGGGCCTTACCAGGAGTGTCTTCTGGGATTTTCTGGTAAGTTTTGGGACAAACAGAGAAGTGTTTCCTGCCAGGAATGCCTCCACAGGACAAGAAGTTAAGTGTCCTACTGCCCGGCCCCTTCACCTTGAATGTTGACACTTTGAGAGTCTTAATTCTGCTCCAAATGTCACCGCTGGGTGATGACCACCTTTTTCTTGCGTTCTGCTCTGTGGCAGAGGCTGGTTCAGGGTTCTGAGGACTGAGAGGGACGAGCTAACCTGCAGTGACTGCATGCTTTACTGCGACACAGCAAGCACACAGAAGGAGACTCTCTTCGTGCTGCAGTCCCGAGCCTGCAGTTAAAATGCAGGTCTCCTCCAAGCGTTTGATGCTCAAGTGAAATCAGACCTGATGACCAGATCTGACTCACAGGGTTGAATGTCTCAACTGTGTCTTAGTTCATTTCAGCTCCTGAAACAATGGCAGAGATGGGCAGTCTAGAGTAAGTGGGCATTTGTTGTTTCATGCTTCTAGAAGCTGGCAGGTCTGGGTCTGAGGGTCAAGCACCTATGAGGGTCTTCTTGCCTTGCTAAACATGGCTGGAGGGGCAGGGAAGAAGAGGGGCAAGAAAGAGAGAGGCCCCAAACTCTCTCCCATAATTTCACTCTGGGGAAGACTGTGTCACTGCTAGGTCACTCCTGCAAGTGCTGCACTAATTTACTCAGGAAAGCAAAGCCCACAGGACCTAACCTCATCACATTAGCACTATTGTACTACTGCATTGAGAATTAATTTCTAAGGTGCATTGCCCAGAGAGGGTGAGCTACTCAAGCTTCAATACTCAATGACAAGGAGATCTGGGAATTGTAAGGACACAGTTCACTATGAGGCACTGTGAATTATGGACCCACAAAGATGCTTCCTGGGTCCTTTCTTAGGGTGTTAGGCTGTGTTCTGGTGAGGTGGTGTAGGAGATCCTTCTGTTTGTGTGTTGCTTTCATTGGTTAATTAATAAAGAAACTGCTTGGCCTGATAGGACAGAACTTAGGTAGGCAGAGAAGACAGAACTGAAAGCTGGGAGGAAGAAAGCAGAGTCAGAGAGACAGCCGCCATGGAGACGCTAGGTCAGACATGCTGAATCTTTCCTGGTAAGCCACGACCTCATGGTGAACACAGATTAATAAAAATGGGTTAAACCAAGATGTGAGAGGCTAGAGCTAATGGCTAAGCAGTGTTTTAATTAATACAGTTTCTGTGTGATTATTTCAGGTGTAAGTTAGCTGGGTGGCTGGGACAAACAAAGGGATCCTCTCTCCATCAACAGTGAGGGGATGCCAAAATAGCAACCCAGAAAGCTTGCCAACTTTATAGTCACATAGATGTAAAGTTTATGTGACATTTTCCATATGTGCCCCAGACACATATAATTCATAAACCATCTCCTTAAACTGACCACACACATCCAGCTAAGTTCAGATAAATGATAGATAGGTTAGCTACATGGATGATAGGCTGATAAATGGATGGTAGATAGACAGATAATAGACTGATAAGTGAATGATAGATAGATGATAGGTAGGTTGATACATAAATTGATAGATGATAGATCATTAGATGATAATCTCCTAGCCAGTACCATTAATTCTCTTTCCAGAGGTTTATTTTAATGTGTTGCCAAGGATATTTGACTGACAGCTCTCTCTCTCTTTCTCTCTCTCTCTTACTCCCTCTCATTCTAAGGAAAGAAAGAAAATGGTTAACTTCTAGCCTTCCCTTCCTTTAAGTAATAGATTTGCAATCTGAAAAATACCATGACCAGTGGCTGTTGCCCCAAGCCTTGGAAGTCTTCTACCTCAGTCAGCTCTGTCCCTGCCCAGAGAACATGAGCATGGCTGTTCCCTCCCTCCTCTGCTTCAGACTCATGTTTCTACAGCAGGGATGATATAGCCACTCTTCAGTAAGGTTCTACAACTAAGTTAACATGGGGTTATTTTCCAAATAGGTCTTAGAGTTCTCTTATAAAGAAGTTAAACAAAATAATGTTCTCTCTGGCATCCACCACTATCAGATCAGAATGAGAGAGCTGTATTAGCTCACTGAGAGTAAATTCTTTCCCAATGGTGCTGAAAGTCTACCACATAGCTACTGTGTACCAAGGGAGAAAAGCCATAGTCCCTGCTGTCAGGGAACACACAGTCCATGGGCAAGTTTTAACAAAAAATGCATCCATCCCCAACAGCTCTGATGTGGACTCATCCTCTTTTAGAGTCTGAAAACAGGCTCATAAAAGAGGACATAAAAACAGTTCTTTTCCCAATGGTGTCTGGAACCAATCTAAAGTGACACTTTGTTCTTCTTCAATGTATCGTTAAGTGATAGAGTGGACTGTGCTTGTTGCTACAGTATAAGAATGGCTAGAGAGGAAGCAGGTAGAGACAGCAGTCTAGCTGGGGATGTGGGAGCAGGCTCGCAGAGGCATGCCAGCCAGGCTTGGTCTGGTTAATGACAAGACACTTATCTTGAGGACAGAGCATCCAGGCAATGGACTTGTACATACTTGAGACCAGCGAGAAAGATCAGAGAAGGATGAAGAGCCCCCAGTGAAACACACAGTCATAACAAATGGCGACATTTGGAAAGCAAAAGCTAGGTGTGAAAGACACAGGGTGTCACCCTGCTAGAGAGACATGGATAGAAAGGGACACAGCTCCCAGTACTCGGCTGTTGGTAAACTGGAAAATAAGGGAAAATGAGCAGTCACCAATTCTGGAAAAGAGTGTGACTACAGCCCCTCAAAACTTCAAAGATCCTGTCTTTGACTGCTGTCTGCTCCGTAGTCCTACCCCTGGGCATACACTGAAATCAGGGTCTCAAAATTACACGAGCTAGCTGTTTGCAGCAGCGCTAGTCACAGCAGGCAAGAGGGAGAAGCAGCCCACTCATCTACTGATGAGCCATGACTAAGGAAAGTGGGTGTGTTTATACACTAGAATGCTGCTCCGCCTTTAACATGAGGGCCTTCTG
>JAQHUG010000128.1:1014281-1053482 GCA_028555095.1 Dicrostonyx torquatus | reverse complement strand
CCCTTTGGGATTGAATGGCCCTTTCACAGGAGTCTCCTAAGACCACTGAAAAACACAGATATTTACATTACTATTCATAACAGTAGCAAAATAACAGTTATGAAGTAGGCACAAAATAATTTTATGGAAGCCATAGAGAAACCCTGCCTCAAAAAACCAAAAAATAAAAAATAATAATTTTATGGTTAGGGGTGACCACAACATGAGGAACCTAAGGCTGCAGCATTAGGGAAGCTATCTTCGACTCTCCAGGGGCCTGTATGTCGTCTCGTCCATACATTTCCTGTGGCAACTTTGAACAAAGCTAAGGGCAGCTGTTCAGCTTCTCCCATCCACTCTAGACATCACGCTTCAGGAGGGCGGGATGGGGGTGGCGCTAGCCTACCTACTCTGTACCATCTCTTCGCTGCCTAACCCAGTTCCTGACATGAGAAGGAATCAATAAATAACATAACCAATAACTGACAGATTTTTAAGGAGGTTTAAAAGAGATAGCGTATGTGTTTATGTGTTTCTAACAGACATCTCAACAAATACATTTAAAATATCTCAGGCATTTCTGTTTCTCACTGCAGCTGAAAGCTTTTATTGTCACGTAGTGGCCTGAGACCAGGCTTGCTTGACCTTCCTCAGTACTGTTGACGAAAGATCACCCTGCCTGGGCCTGGACAACAGCTGTGACAGAACAGGAAAGGGAAGTTGAAATGGGAATGAAAGCTGAAAGACTTTCCAAACCAGGGGCCATGGAGAGTGCCTGCACCAGACAAAACAGTGAAATGAAGTGTAAAGGGGGAAGGCTGAGGGGTATTCAGGAAATGGAAGCAACAAGCTAAGTGATCAAAGGCAGAACATTCCTCTTTGAGGACAGGGAAGGGTGGGTATAAGGTGTGACCTTAGGCCAGGTAAGCAACCTTCTCTCTCCTGCAAACATGGTTAAAAGTAACACTCGGTTTGTTGGACTGTCCTGAAAGACCACACCAGCAGAGGTAGTGCATGTATAAAGCACTTAGATCTTGCTTGGCCATGGTAAGCACTAGATAAATATTTGATACATACAGGAGTAAATGCATCCAGAGAAATCCAACAGAAGAAGGAAGGGAAAATATGGATGGTAAAGAATAAGTAGATATTGGATCTGGGGGATGAAGGAGGATGTGTGATTCTTGAAGGTAATTTTTCTTGTTTCTCCTTCCTGCCCCCTGTTTGAATGAGAATGGCCCCCACAGGCTCATATGTTTGAATGTTTGATGCCCAGCTAATGGAACTGTTTAGGGAGGATTAGGAGGTGTGGCCTGTTGGAGAAGGTATGCACCACCACCATCCTGCAGATACCACATTATTTTGTTCTCTGTTGTAACAAAACCCTGGAGAATGGGTACTTATGGAGAAAAGTGGTTTATTTAGCTCAGCGTTCTGGAGTTTAAATTCCAAGATCAGAGGTTGGGGAGAGGGATCAGTTAATAAAGTGCTTGCCACACAGCATAGAGGTCCTGAGTTAAATCTCCAGCCCCCTCCTGAAACCCCAGGTATAGTGGATGCATTTACAATTTTGGGGCTCAGAAGACAGAGACAGGTACCCCTGGAGCTCATTGGCCACCTACTTAGCCTAATCCCTAGTTTACAAAAAAAAGGACTCTGTCTCCAAAATGGCAAGTTTCTGGCTCCAGATAAATGACACCCAGGGTTGACATCTAGCCTCCACAAGTGCATGCATACACAGACAAACACACACAAGAAACTCTAAGACAAATTCCCCTTGTTTATTTTTTAAACTATGGTGAGGGTTTCCTTGGAGACCCGTAGGTCTAACATGGTAGAAGGGCAGGAAGGGCAACAACCACATGTTTCCTAATGTGGCATGGTTTTAGAACAGCCACTGTCATGGGAACTCAAGGATCCTGTAAAAACTGCATCAATCCACTATGAAGTCAGTAACCCCAGGGACCTAATCACCTTTCACCACCTCTTGGAACTAGTTTTCCATCACCCAGCCCTTTAAGGTTACTATAGTTACAATTTTGAATGTTCAGTGGGGGTCCATGTGTTAAAAATTTGGTCCCTGTGGTGGCACTTGTAAGGCAAAAGGGCCAGGGAAAGAAATCAGCTGACTGTGAAATCAGAGCTAGTGAAAGAAACCCACCCTGGCCCTGTAACCAGAGGTATCCCAGAAAGTCGGGATACCTCTTCCTCCAGAGCTGTAACACTCACAGCACTTTGGGGAGGTGCTGTGGAGCTTTGGAAGGTAGAGTCTAATAGGAAGTCTTTGTATCATTGGGGACATGCCCTGGAAGGGAATTATGGATCACCAGCTTCTTTCTGACTCTGTGCTTGCGTGTGTGTGTGTGTGTGTGTGTGTGTGTGTGTGTGTGTGTGAGTATGATGCACTTGGAGGACAGCCCCAGCTGCCATTCCATACATTTGCTTTTGGGGAGGAATATTATTTTAACTATGTAGAAGTGTGTTACAATTTTTTATGATTCATTTGTTTAATGATGTAAAAAATGTGTTGCTTTGCCTGCCTAAGTCACTGTCCTGTTTCTTGTTTTGGTTTGTAAGACAGTCTCTCACTAATCTCACGTTCACCAAGTAGTCTAGTTTGGCTGTCCAGTGAACCCCAAGGATCCTCTTGTTTGTCTCCCCACTGCTGAGATTGCAAGTGTGACACCACCACTGGCTTTTGAACATGGGTTTTCGGGCAGTGAACTCAGTCCCTTCTGCAAGGCAAGCGCCTCAACTACTGTGACATCTGTCCATTCCTCCCCCTTCTGGACTTTTTAAAAAAAATCATTGTCTCAGGTACCTTGTCACAGTGGCAGAAAGCTGGCTGATGCAGAGGGATAGAAACCATAGCACTACCCTGCAGCTGGCCATGAAGGATATGGATATAACAGAAGTACAGGAATCTCAGTACGGGTCCTGATAAGGCTCCCAGATAACTTCGTCTCTCTGTCTCTGTCTCTGTCTCTGTCTCTCTCTGTCTCTGTCTCTCTCTCTCCCTCCCTCCCTCTCTCCCTCCCTCTTGCTTATTCATTTTCTCACTGGCCTACTTTTTCTACTCGGCTGTAACCCTTACCATCACATGATGTATTTAGATGTTCATGTACATTTCTGAAAAGGATATTGACTTGAAAATCAAAAGCCTTGTAATTGAATCTTGTGCTCTGAAGCCATTTGTCAGTTACAAGCACTCTGTGTCATCTTTCTGGCTCCAGTGTCTTCACATGGAGCCCAGATGGGCAAGGCTGGTTGATACCTAGAGCCATTTGCAACTTTAGTACCTATTGATTGCTGTAGAATATCACTTTAACTATGTAAAGATTGCATTTGTTTATGTGGGGGAATATTACTTTAGCTATGTAAAGGTGTGTTACATTTTTTTATGATTCATTTGTTTAATGATGTAAAAATATTTGCTTTGCCTGCCTAAGGGACTGGATTGGCCTATTAAAAAGCTGAACGGCCAATAGCTAGGCAGGAGAGATAGGCAGGACTTCCAGGCAGAGAGAGGAGGAGGAGCTAATCTAGGTGTGCGAGCGATGCCATTGAGACAGGTACAAGTCACATGGTAAAACATTGGTTAATTAAAAAATGGGTTAATTTAAGTTGCTAGAGCTATTTTGGACCTAGGTTGTAGGCCAAGCTTTCATAATTAATATTAAGTCTCTGCGTCATTTTTGTGTGTGTGTGAGCTGGTGGCCCAAAGAAAAACCCGACTACACACCCTGGTTCCTGTGCATGACTGGATGATGGCTCTGTCCTTGTGCGTTTGGTTTTGTGGTCTCTCCCCAAGACTGCAGTGCCTTGAGTGCAGGAATTATGCTTGGATCAGTAAGGGGTCAGTTTGGAACAGGGTCCTCTCTGTTCTAGTGTCCTTTTGACGCTGTGATAAACTTGCTCCCTGAAAGCAGCTTTGGGGAGGAGAGGGTTTATTTGGCTTATATTTGTGGATAAGAATCCATTCTTATCCAGAGAAGTCAGGGCCGGAACTAACTCAAGCAGACATAAAGGAACGCTGTTTGCTGACTCACACCTGGGCTTCACTGACTGGCTCGTACCCAGCTGGCTTTCATATACAGATCCGGTGTACCTGCCTCAGGATGGTGCTGCCCACAATGGTTGGGCACTCCCACATCAATCATCGGTCAAGACAGTCAGCCGGTGGCACTATTAGGAGGTGTGGCCTTGTTGGAGGAAGTGTGTCACAGTGGGGGCAGACTTTGAGGTCTCTTTTGATCGTTTTCCTCAGTGTGACCATCAGTCAACTTTCTGCTGCCTTCTGGTTAAGATGTAGCACTCAGCTCCAGCGCCATGTCTACCTGCCCGCCACCACGTTTCCTGTCATGATGATAATGAACTGAACCCCAGAAACTGTAAGCAAGTCTCCCGGATTAAATGCTTCCTTTATAAGAGTTGCCGTGCATGGTGTCTCTTCACAACCGTAAAAAACCCCTAAGACACATGGCCATAGGACAATCTGAATTGGGCAGTCCTTCCACAGAGACTCCCTCAGATGACGCTAAACTGTGTCAGACGGACCGCTGAAGCTCACTAGGACACCCCAGCCTGTTTAAGCAGGAAGAATAATTTAGAATAAAGCAGACTGAGGGCTAAGCTTTCCAGGACCACTCAATAGGACTTTCTGTGTATTCTTTGGTGCCAGGACGCCTGCACCCCATTAGCGCCACTATCAGTTTTAACGAGGAGCCCTGTTCTCCCACAGATAGCACACAGTCAAAGGAATCTGGTCATGTGTGTTTTTGACCGTGCACCTTGTGCCAGGCCACGTCTAACCCCATTTCGAGACTTCTGAGCAGTTTCGAGACACACTACTTACAGGCTGTGGTCTCAGTGACCCAAAGAACTTCAGGCGGTACGAATTAAATTCATCTGGTTATGAAGCCCAGGACGGGGTTGCTGGGGCCAAGGGCACAGCCAATATGCTTCCTCTTTCTTGGCAAATGAGATTGACTTTCCTCCTACCAATAGAGTTCGCTGGTGACCGACAGAAATTCAATTGCCTGGCTGGATAGTAATTAAAGTTAAGTATGCTCTTAACCCTAGTCAGCTCAGCAGCTCATGATTGACAGGCAGGAAACTGCTCTCACAGAGCAGGGCAGGATCCCAGAATCTTGGGAATAGGAAGCAATTCAGGAATCATAAAATTCAATAGTCATAAAAATACCACTATGAAGTCCAAGGAGAAAAGCAAGAGCATGTAATGAATTTTGTGTTATCTAAATGATCTCAATTTAAAGAACTGGATTTATTCCAAAAACCCTTTAACTTCTATTTCTTCTTTTTTAACCTCTACCATTTTATTTTTTCTTAATTTGACACATGCATATAAAATATTTTTGCCATTTTCACCCACTTTGTCTTCCTCATCTACCTCCACTCCCACTTTCAAGTCTTTTTGGTTGTTGCTATTTTATTTTGTTTCGCTGCAAGCCTCTGATGTTAATTAGGGCTGTTTTTATGAGCATGGGTGTGGGTTATTTACTAGATCATATGCATCATGCCAGTACCTATGTCACTAAAGAGAATGAATCCTCCTCCCCCAGCAACCATCCACTACCACAGCTCCTGAAGGAGAGGTGGGGCCTCATGAGGCCCTCCCACATTCAGGACAGAATGTTGATGGACTCCATCATCTTGTCTGGGTGCTGTGAGTTCCCGAGGGCAACAGCCGGGGGATATCTGGAAGACAAAATTTTCCCAGGGCTCCCCATTCTTCCCTTCTCACATCCCTCTCCCCATATTTTCTGAGGCTTGTCAGGGGTTAATATAGATGTCCCATTTAGGGCTCTGCCTTCTATTTAACATGTATTTGTAACTCAGAGACTTTGCCTATTTAGGCTTTTCTTGGCAAAATGAGAATTAGATGGTCCTTGATTGGTCTTCTCTTGAAGTGACCTGGCAGTTTTTAAATCTTATTTGATCATCCCTTCAGGGAAGTTCTACATCGCTTCTGCTCTACGGCCACATCAATTTTACCCTTTGCTTCCAACTATCTAGGAGGATATGGATTCCAGGGTCATGAAGAAGCCTGATGAGAAAGGACATGTTTTCTATGATTCCTGGTCACCATTCCCATGGTATGTCATATGGAATTATCTTGACCCTCTTCTCTTATATGTGAGGCCCAGCTCATCTATAAGCACATGAGTTGGATTTTGTAGTTGATCCTGGTATATCTTATTGATTTCTATTGGAATTAATCCTCTTTCTTGTCACACATGCATGGTCAGTTTTTACTTTTCCTAAATGTAGCTTTTGCTTCGTGGAGGGATGTTTCACCATAGCTATGTTTCCAGTTTTGAAGAAACAAATTTGTATTACACAATATACAGAGAGTAAGAATAAAATGGTATGGTTGTTTTAATAAGAATGGCCCCCATAGGCTGATATATTTGAATGCTTAATCACCAGGGAGTGACACTATTTGAAAAGAATTGAAGGTTAAAAAGGGTGGCCTTCTTGGAGGAAGTGTGTCACAGGGGTGTGGGATTTAAGATTCAAAAGTCCTCCAAGGCCCATGTCTCTCCCTTTCTTTCTTTCTTTCTTTCTTTCTTTCTTTCTTTCTTTCTTTCTTTCTTTCTCTGCCTATGGCTCAGGATATACTTCTCAGCTATTGCATCAGAACCTGCCTGCACACCATCATACTCTTCATCATGACAATGGATAAAACCTCTGACACTGTAGTAAATTCCTATAAGAGTTGTCTTGGTCATGGCATCTCTTCACAGCAATAGAATGATGACTAAGACAGAAGTTGGTACCAGGAGTGGGGTATTGTTGTGACAGGCCTGACCATGCTGCTTTTTGGAGGAATATGGAAGACTTTGGGAACTCTGGACTAGAAAAGCAGTTGGACAATTTAAACAGAGCCATCTTAATAAGAGCATGGAAGACAGTGGTGCTGAGGGTAGTTTGGACTGTGGGCACCCAGACCAAGAAGTTTCAGAGAAGAAGAATATTAGTAAGTGGTCTAGAGACTGCTCTTGCGCTGTTTTGGAGAAGAATGTGAGTGCTTTCTGTCCTTGTTCAATATCATCTACCCGAAGCTAAATTGAAGAGTTTGGATTAGTTGCACTGGCAGAGGAGATTTCAAGCCAGCCTAGTATTGACTGTGTTTTGTGGTTCTTAGTGATCACTCTTATGCAGATCTATAATGAAAAAAAAAAAAGTGGGGCAAGGAGAAATTCAAAACATACAATTTGAGGAGAAAAGGAGCACCAGGAAGTGTAATGGAGCTAAGTTCAGTGCTCAAGGAGATGAAAAGTTTAAAGAAAAAACAATGCAAAACAGAATAAAAGGAGTGGAAACCTCAGGACAAGACCCAATCCTCTGAGTTTCTAACTTAGGAAAAAGAATTAAAGAGAAGCTCATTCAATGAAGGAAACCATCAACAACAGGAAGCTGATGCAAATGCAACTGAAGGAAATTTCAGCCCACCAAGCAGCAGAAATCAGCATCTTTGGCCACATGGTTCTGGCTTTAGAGTCGAGGATACATACAAGGGGTTGTGGAATCTCCCTCTACATCTAAGGAAAGCTGCTAAGGCCAGGTATATGTCAGGGGTGTCTCTGCATGGAGACCTATAGAGGCCAATAAGTGAAGCCTGGATTGTGTTGAAGATCCCAAGATGTTAGAGATGTCAGAGCCTAGGATACCAGGGAAGGAGAGCTACAGACTGGGTATGGAATCAGCCTGAGAAAGAGAAGTGTGTTGCAGTCATCAAAACTGAAATGAGCTGGAGATCTAAGGGTGTCTTGACAACAGACATGGACATGCAGAGTTTTGAGTTTGCACTAATGACTTTAGGTTTTGCTTCCTAATATTCTCCTCCCTTTTCGAATGGTACTATATATCCTGTTATTATATGATGGAAGTATGCGATCGGCCTTTTTATTTTATTTTTAGGGGTATAAATGGAGGTTTCTCTCCTGTCTTCCAGTTCCTAAATAACCACTCAGAGGCTTAATATTAATTATAAATGTTTGGCCAATGGCTTAGGCTTATTACTAGCTAGCACTTATATTTTAATTCAACCCATTTCTATTAATCTCAATATTGCCACGTGGTCACGGTGTTACAGGTCTGCTTAGATGTTGTTCCTTGGGTGACTGGCTGGTGTCTCTCAGACTCTGCCCTTTTTCACTGTATCTCTGCCTGGATTTCCTGCATGGCTCTATCCTGCCTTGTCATAGGTCACAGCAGCTTTATTTATCAACTAATGAGAGCAACACATATTCACAGCATACAGAAAGACATCCCACAGCACAGGGGATTACAGTTAAAAGATTGCCATGAGTCTCAGAAGAGATTTTGAACTTTGGACTTTTAAATAATGTTGACTGTGATAAACTATGAGAGTTTTGAAATTAAACTGAATGCATTTTCGCATTGTAATATGGCTACAGGCCTTGAAGGCCAGGGAGTAGAGTGTGGTGCTTTGAATAAGAATGGCCCCCCATAGGTTCGTATACTTTGCTTCATCACCAGGGAATGTCACTACTCGAAAGGATTAGAAGGATTAATAGGTATGGTCTTGTTGGAGGAAGATTATCATAGGGGTGGAGGGATGCTTTGAAGTTTCAAAAGCTATGCCAAGTCCAGAGACTCTCTCTTTCAGGATATGGTTCTCAGCTACTGCTCCAATACCTGGCTGCATGCTGCCATGCTCCCTGTCATGATGATATTGGATTTAATCTCAGAAACAGCAAGTAACCCCCCAATTAAATGCTGGTTGTGTGTTTTTTTTGTTTTTTTTTTTTTTAGAGTGGCCTTGGTCATGGTGTCTCTTCTCCACAATAGAACAGTGACAAATGACAAGCACCAGAAGAGTAGTAGAGTATCAGACCAGACATGTCCAGTGTCCAGCAGATACTGACCAGGCAAGTCTAGGAACCAGAACAGTCAGGCAGGGCCTCTTTTCTACACAGAGGGTCCCAGGCTGAATATCTGCTCCTTGGTGAGACTTCCGACTGCCATTCGCCCCATAGGTGCCTTTATATCATGCAATAGACCGTAGTATAGTGTCGGCCTTGGGAAGGTGCTGGCATTGATGCCCTTCCCAGCTGTGCTCAAGGACAGTGTTTTTACCCAATTTACTCTCCCTCTGTTCTCAAGGACATGGTGTTTAATCCAGCTACCGGGCTCTTCTTTCCCCTTTGCACAAGGTGAGGTGGGGGCAGAGCAGTTACGGACAAGAGGTCTTGGAGGACAGTCTAAGGTAAACATGCTTGCGTCTGAAGTGGCAACCCCAACCAGCTTCTCAGTGAGCTGATAGCACCTGACTATTTACTAATGCAATGGATAGCAGCAGCTTTATTCCAAGGTCCTTCTGTTTTGTTTACCAGTATGACTTCTGGGCTGGCTTCTACTGATTGCATACCTCTTGAATCCAAACTCCATCTTCACTGAATCTGAAGCGAGCACTTACTAACTGACATGCACTTTATTTCATCTTGGCTGCTTCCCTAGGTTACATGTCTTGCCTTCCCCCAGTTTTGCTTCTTTTCTAAGGACTGGGTTGGAGCTCCTAGGCTGAGCATTTCAAGCCTCAGTGTTCCCTGTTCTAAGCTTAGGGACATCTGCCCATAGCACTTGTCCCACCCTTGCCAGACTGGTCTGAGAAGGTTCCAGCTTCTATCAGGTGACTTGCCTCTGGGTTGAAATCCCCTGAGCCAGGACTGGGGGCTTCTTAGGAGGGCCCAGTGTGGTCCTTCCACTGGTGACCACTTGAACTAACTCTGTTAGGAGTACTCAGAAGGCAGCCCCTTTTCAGGTTAGACCCAAAGGGATATACAGATGAGTTCCCTGGCATGGAATCTCAATATTCAAATTTTTTAAATTAAAATTTAAAGTCAAAGTTAAGGGTTCGGCTCCTGCCCACCTCAGGCCATTCTTCTTCCTCTAGGTCTGAGGAGACTTCTCTGTTTTCACATCTCTGTCCATTGGGCCATTCCTCTCCCTGGTCACAGAGGAAAGGGAGAAAGTCCTCCTTCCTCCCAGCCAGGTGGGCATCAGCCAGGGGGCATCAGCTAGGGGAAGTTCAGGCTCCAGGCACAGGGAGCTCAAGGGTGCATCTGGTCAATCAGTGCGGCCCTTGAACCAGGTTTTGAATTTGAATTTGGCAGGATCAAGTCAGGGGACAAAGTGACTTTGCCATTCATGAAGCTGACACACTTAGCGACAGTGTCCCGCACCTGCTGACTGGAGAGACTCCAGGCATGGTCTCTGCAGGCCAGGAGATGGCTGTCCATAAATCTCTCAATGTCTTTCCTTCCTGTCAGACCGGGCAATCATTGACCTTGAGAAAATGTCTGGCTTTGTGCTGTGATTTATCAAAATAACAACAGAAAAGAAAAATCAGTTGTCTGTCTTGGGGAACTTATTTATCTTTAGCTTTCCCTTGTTCTGTGACCTCTGAAGACCTTGACTAGTTAGCCCTGTAATGTAGTCATGAAAAGTAATTTATACAGCCAAGGCGTTTTTTCAGATGTAAGAAAAGGGAGGCAGAGGAGTGGGGAGGGCCCCAAACCGACAGTGATTGGAGTTGGAGTTCTGGCCTTGACAATCCCTCCTGAATGACCAGGCTCACACACTCCATTGGGAAGTGTTTCTCAATGATTGAAACCAAGTGCCGTGAGAGTGAAGAAGTTAATAGGAGAGAGTGCCAGGGAGTGCTTTTAATATTATTTAGATTTAATTAAAACTTCCACCAGTGCTGTAGCTTTGTGCCAACCCCGGGCTGCACTTCTTCATTAACTCGTACGTTTTCTTTCCGTTTGATTCTTGGTTTGGTTGTGTGTGTGTGTGTGTGTGTGTGTGTGTGTGTGTGTGTGGCTTTATCGGAGTCTCATGCAGTCCAGACCAGTCTGGATGACTCGAACTCCTGACCCTCCGACCTGCACTGCCTACGTGCTGGGGTTGCAGGCATGGCCACCACTCCTAGGGACCTAATGTTTGAAGTGAGTCATGAAACCAGTAACACATCTTAGTGTAACTAGAGGAGTCACCACTACCATGGTTACAGGGCAGGCAGAATCTGAAAGACACCGTGAAAGAGACACTAGGTTTGACAGGTCTGGTGTCAAATGATGCACAGGAAAAATCCAGGCTGCCTTCAGTGGGAGTGTGTCCCCCTTCCTTTGCTGCTTCCTTTGGCTCATCCCTCCTGACCTTCTGAAAGTGTCACTACACCAAGTCCCTATAGGTGTGCTGCTATTGTAGGGACAGCTAGTCAGAACCTGACTCAGGCTGACGAGGGACAGTGAGCCTAATAAAAGTGAACAACCCTTTGTGTCTTAGTTAGGGCTTCTATTGCTCTGAAGAGACACCATGACCATGGCAACTCTTATAAAGGAAAATATTTAATTTGGACTGGCTTACAGTTCAGAGAGTTAGTCCATGTCATTATGGTCTGAGGCTTGGTAGCACACAGGTAGACTTGCTGCTGGAGAGAAGCTGAGGGTTCTCCTCTGGATTGACAGGCAGCAGGAAGGAAGAATGTCACACTGGTCCTGGCTTCTGAAAACTCAAAGCCCATTTTCCCCCAACAAGGCCACACCCACTCCAACAAGGCCACACCTCCTAATAGTGCCACTCCCTATGAGCCTATGGAGGCCATTTTCATTCAAAGCACCACACCTTGGAACAGATCCCCCAAACAATATTAAGCCCAGAACACAGTAGATGCCATTTGTGGTTTACCATGTGTTATCAAGAGAACAGAGGCACTTCTTACCACAGAGTTTCTGTTTCCCAGGTTGGAAAAAATAATTATGGGGATTAAGGGAGGGTGATTAAAAATGAACGTGTATTCACAGGACAAACAGTGCAAGAGGTTACCCTTGTATGCACCTCAGTAAATTCTTCAAACACCTCCTGCCTCCAGATCTTGCCTGCAGCACCTCTGACAGAGCAGTTTCTCTGCTCCCACCCCAAACAAACCATCTATCTCTTTTGCTCCAGAGCCCCACCTAACTCACCAGCCTTCCCTGGACCCCAGCCTCTTATTAGCGAGGGTGTAGGCTTCCTCCCCACGTCTCCAGCCAGTGTGTGTACTCAGCAGCACCATGCTACCATGAGACTCAACTGCAAAGGTGCTCTCATCTCTGACTCTGACAGGGTACAGTTGTCACCATTGCTACCCTGGAAGCTAGAAAGATATATGAATACCTCACCTAATGTCAAGGTTGGTCTCAAACACACAGAAATCCACCTTCCTCTGCCTCCCCAGGGCTGTGATTAAAGGTATACTTGGCCACAGAAACATACTTAGTCCTTCGGACTAAAACAGAGGCCACGGTGAATCCCTCTTGCCAGGGCTGCGCTTGCTAAGCGAACAGCATCAATGGGACAGGGCGGTGCATTCTGCACTCGTAAATGTTACCTTCTTTCTCAAGCAAAACCAACAACCAACCAACCCACAAAAACCCTTCCCTTGATCTTCCAAAATAATCCCAACTTCAATCCACCCCCTTCTAGATCTCATCTCACAGGGAGGAGGTTCTGTTTGTGTGAGTCTATTTAATAACTACAACAAGTGATTAGACAAAGCATCTAGGTCTTGTTCTGGCACTCTCACTTTTCCTGTCCCTATCGGGTAATAAGGCTGTCCCCTTCTGCCTTCCCCACCACCTCTGCCCTGCTCCAGGGTGCTAAACAGTGGGACAGAAGGAAGGAAGCTTCAGGGCAGATCGCTGTGAAGAGGAATAAGGAGGGGACGCTGGCAGAGCTGCTGGCGTGGGCTATGCAGTGCACCTTCTTTAATGACATCATAGAGATGCCACTGAGATTGGAATTACTCCTAATTACCCTTGACTGCTGGAATCAACATGCAAAAACCCTGCTGAGATGGAGCCAGGTGGGTGTCAAGGTTTTATTTCATCCACATAAAAGTGTGTGCATATAGAGAGAAAACTCTCCAGAAAATTACCAGCTGTCAGGTTTAAAGACTTAACCCAATAAGGGACAGGATGATGGAACATGGGACAGCGTGCAGTCATCACAGAGGGAGCATGATAGATGTGAGTTACATCTCAGGGGACAGCAAGATGCATGATCCACAACTTCTTCAATTGCTGTTGAAGGCATGTGTTCGCGGCACAGAGAGTATTTATGAGAATTGTTGGACCCCTCTGGTATTTGGACAAATCATGCATTCCATGTGAAAAACAAGCTTCCTCGAGGTACTTCTGAGTAATTTGTCTTTCCTGTTATGCAAACAGCAGTCTCTAATAATATAGTGCTCAGGGTAACGATGCGGTCCAGATCCACGAGGCACCTTCCACAAACCGTCTTTGATGAAAAATTAAACAGACACAAGACTTCCTGCTTCAAACCTAATGAGCAAGCAGGAGACTACTCAGGAAGCCTGAACCTGACTGACAATTGCTTCTAGATTCCTTTCAAATAAAATCATGTTTGCTTCTCAGATTTCCGATGGTAAAAGTTATCGGCGCTCCTGGATGCTGAGTTAGAAAGGCTGGTCTAGACGTAGACAGATGACCATGCAAACTTGTTAATTATTTGGTGCGTGTCATTAAAGCATTTTACAGTGTGTTAGAGGGACCCAGCATGGCAACCCAGGAGCTGTCTGATGCTAAGCAGGTATTAAGCAGGTGAGGACCTGGCATGTGGCCACTGGCACTGAGCAATTTATGTTACAGGAAAATACTGCTTATGTAGCTACTGATGCTTAAATCATGGCATGGGACAGACAATAAAATGGGAGTATACAGTTCCCCTGTGGGTTTTTAATTTAAAGCACTAATTAAAACACACACGCACGCACGCACACACACATACACATGCACACCAAACATTGTAAATGCACATTTCCTTACCTGTGTGTCCATGATTTATATGCTAAGCAAAATATATAAAGACATTTACAAGTAGATATTTTTGAAAAACCAAACTGGTGGACTAGGGGAGACTATTTGAAAGAGAAATATTTACCTTTACTCTGTATTTCTTTATTTTTTGCCTTTTACCTAGGAGGAATTAATCATAATTAATGAGTAATTACATTTGTAAAAATTAAAATAAGGCTACTGTGAGGAATTTGAGGATAAAAACATTCACTGTCAAGCCTGGTGATCCAAGTTTGATCCCCAGGTCCACATGGTGGAAGGAGAAAGCCAACTCCCATAAGTCACCCCCTCCCCAAACACGCACACACACTCATGCGATGACAGCAAACCCTCCAATATATAAAATTTTATATTGATGGGAAATTTCAAAAACAGTGAAATAAAGAGGCTGAAATCATCTGTACTTTCAGCTCCAACTTCAGCTCATTATGCTAATATGCTTGATGGTTCTAAAAGATGCCATATCCTGGCAGAAACAATAAACATTTATTTCCCACAGTTCCCAAGACCAGGCTTTCCAAGGTCTGAATCCCAGCAGGACTTGGCTCTGCAGAGGTCTCTCTCCCAGACTCATAACAGTGCCTTTTCTATGATGGCCTCTGACTGTAGTGAGGTGTAGAACTAGTCTGTCTCCTTCCTGTCTCTGGTAGGTCCTAACCCTATCAGGAAGCCCCCCCAAACCCCGTAAATCTAGTCAGCTCTCAAAGGCCACATCCCAACACCATCACATTGGGATCATGGCTTCATTGGGGACATAGACACAACATTCATGATTTCCTGCGTACTTTCTTCCAGCTTCTCATATATGTATTTAAGTAGTTTGGACTGTATAGAATATCCATAGTTTTGTATCCTGTCCTAGTCATTTTATCGAGTGGATTATTACCTTAAGAGAGATGCATCTACATGGGATTAGTAGGCAAAAGACCATAAACTTTGGAGTATTTTTGGTCCATATTGCTAATCAGCTTTCCAAGAAGGCTGACTGAATTTATAGTTCTGCCAACAGTATATAAAAATATTTGCTGTGTGCACCACTGCCAATGTTGAGGACCAACAATTTAGAAATCGTGTAAATGCTATCTGATAAGTGTTCAAGATCTTGGTTAAAGTATAGGGATACATGCAGGGAAGTGTCTGGCTTTTCACAAAGTTAACACTGCTAGACTTGGCCAAAACAAGAAACTCAGCAATTCTCTGTGCTCAGAAATGCCCTCCAGCCCCCGTTCACAACCTCCCTAAGGATAAACACTCTCCTCACTTCTAACAGCAACAGACAGTTCTGTTTCCATCTGTTTGTTTACAGGACTGGTTTAGAAATCTGGCATGCTATACGCATTTTCCATTCTGTTGTTACTGGACATCTGGACGATTTCCAGTTGTGGATTATGAGCATTTCTGTGTAAACCAGTTGGTGGCTGCATCTTTGCTGGACATACTCCTAGATGTGAACTTGCTGGGCCACAGGGTATATCTACATTCAGCTTCAGTGCACACTGATGAACTGACATTCCTAGGGGCAGATAAGGACCTAGTTTCATCAAATGTTGGTTACCTTCTGATAACTCTGTCTTTTCACTTCAGCCAGTTGTCAGCTTGTTATATTGTAACATTGTCACTTTAATTTTTATTTCTTAATGATTAATGAAGGGAACAACTTTTCATATGTCCACTGGTCATTGGGAGGTAACCCTCTCTTGTAAAACGAATGTTTTCCCATTGAGCTGGCCATTTCTTATTAAATTGTACAAGCAAGTTTAACATTCTAGGTTTGAGTCCTTCACTAGATACTCTGCTGGTTGGGTTACCATCGTCTGTCCTTCCTTCCTTCCCTTCCTTTTCTCTCTCCCCTCCCTCCATCTTTCTTTCTTTTCTTTCTTTTCTTTCCTTTCTTTCTTTCTTTCTTTCTTTCTTTCTTTCTTTCTTTCTTTCTTTCTTTCTTTCTTTCTTCTTTCCTTTGTAGGAGAAGGCCACTTGTTGGTTCCCAGGCACCCAGCTAGCTTAGCCCTGAAATAACTACACAGAAACTGTATTAAAATCACTGCTTGGCCCATTAGCTCTAGCTTCTTATTGCCTAACTCTTACATATTAATTTAACCCATTTCTATTAATATGTGCATCATCATGAAGTTGTGGCCTAGCAGCAAAGTTTCAGCATATCTGTCTCCAGTGGCAGTGGCTCCATGGCTTCTTTCTGACACCACCCTTCTTTCTCCCAGCATACAGCCTAACTTTCCCTGTTCTTCCCTGTCATAGGCTCAAAGCAGTTCTTTATTCGTTAACCAAAAAAGAGCAACACATAGACAGAAGGACCTCCCACACCATTCCTTCCTTCTTTATTTCTTGCTTTCTTTATTCTTTCTTGTCAACTAGACACAAGCTAGAGTTATCTGGGAAGAGAAACCTCAGTTGAGAAAATGCTTCCATCAGATTGCCCGTAGGCAAGTCTGTAGTACATTTTCTTGATTAATGGTTGATGTGGGAGGTTCCAGCCCACCTGGGCAAGTGGGTCTGGCTTCTATAAGAAAGCGGGCTGAAAATGGATGGAACTAAAAAACATCATTTTGAGTGAGGTGACCCAGACCCAAAAAGACAATTATCACATGTACTCACTCACAGGTGGTTTTTAAACATAATGCAAAGAAAACCAGCCCACAAATCATAATTCCAGAGAACCTAGACAACAATGAGGACACTAAGAGAGACATACATAGATCTAATCTACATGGAAAGTATAAAAAGACAAGATCTTCTGAGTAAATTGGGAGCATGGGGACCTTGTAAGAGGGTTGAAGGGGAGGGGAGAGGCAGGGAGGGGAGCAGAAAAAAATGTAGAGCTCAATAAAAATATATTTAAAAAATTAGGCTGAATAAGCTCTGAGGACCAAGCCAGTAAGTAGCTGCCCTCCATGGAATCTGCTTCAGTTCTTGCCTCCAGGTTCCTGTTTTGAGTTACTCTCCCACTTCTCTCTCTTTCTCCCTCCCTCTCTCTCTCTCTCCTTCTCTCCCTCCCTCTCCCCCCTCTTTGTTTTTTTGAGACAGGCTTTATCTGTGTAACAGCCCTAGCCCTAGCTGTCCTGGAACTAGCTCTGTAGACAAGGCTGGCCTCAAACTCACAGAGATCCATCTGCCTCTGCCTCCCAAGTGCTGGGATTAAAGGCGTGCGCCGTCACTGCCCAGCTGTCCTTACTTCTCTTGAAGATGGGCTCTGAGCAGTAAGCTAAAAGAAACCCTTATCTTTTAGTCAATTGTGAGCAGACTGAACACAGCAACAGAAGGCAAACTAAGACAGAAATTGGAACCAGGTCATGAGGTATTGCTCTGACAGACCTGACCATGTGTTTTGGGGAGGATTGTGGTGACTTTGGGATTTTGGAGTAGAAAATCTGTCGAGTGCTCAGTGGGCTGTTGTGTAAGAACTTGGAAGATAAAAATGTTGAGGGTGATACAGATGACAGAGACCTTGCTTGTGAAGTTCAGAGGAAAGCCAAGGTCCTGTCAGGAGTGGAGCTGAAGAATTGGCTGTGGCTAACAAGAGGCCGTAAGCACAAAACTGAGCTGGAAACTGATGCTGCTCAGCTGGGCCTGGAGTCAGCTGTGCTGAGGAAGAGAGCGACATCATTAGGCCAAATCTCTGGGGAGTGTTTCCTCAGGGCTGGCACACAGAAGCAGTGATCCAGAGGGGGCCAAGGCTGACCTTTTTGCTGGCAGCTGAACTTGGGTAACATCTAAGAGTTTCCAGATGATGCTGTTTGTGAAGGCATGAAGGGGCCACGGAGAACAGGGAGGCTTGGCACTGTGAGAGGCCAGGAGAGACCACTGGTGAAGGTGAGACCTCAGTTGCAGTAGAAGCCCCAAGACTGAAGAGGCCGCGGAGAGACGTCAAGACTTAACACCATGTAACAAGGTTAGAGTTCCTGAAGAGAGGGCACGAGAGGCTATGGGTGAAGGTCCAGCCCTTTTGTAGTAGAGACCCCAGCATTTTGGAGATGCCATGACCATAGGACTTCTAATAAGGACAACAGCAGGTATGGGGCGGCCTAAGTCCAGGAGACAAGCTGTGTGTGTCCTGTGGGTGACCAAGCTGCAGAGGAGTCCGGACGATGCTGAGCGACACTGAGCTGTACCCTGCTGGGCTTCGGGTCCATGCCCTGGCCCTTATTTTATGAAGTAAGAATGATGTAACTTATTTTTGATTTTGCCTTAGCCCACAACTAAGAGACTTTGAGATTTTTAGATGGCTTTTGGATATTTTAAAGAGGCCTTAAACTTTAAAAGAGACCTTGGATGTTTTAAAGAGACTGAACTTTTTTAGAGGGTTTAAAATTTTAATTACTATGGGACTTTTAAAGTTATGTTTTATATTGTGGTGTTGACATTAATATGAGATCTTGGGAATAAGCAATAAAAGAAAGGATAAGGTTTAATAGTGACCTATTGGTGTGTCCAATTGAATAGGAGTCAATTGTCCTTTGTTGTTGTTATTTGCTTTTGGTTTTTGTCAGTTTGGCACAAGCTAGACTTAACTGGGAAGAGGAACCTTAATTGAGAAAATACACTAGATTGCTTGTAGACAAGTCTATGGTACACTTTCCTGATTAATGATTAATATAGGTGAGCCAGCCCATGGGTTGTGTGGGGAAGGTGGTGCCACCCCTGGGCAGGTAGCAAGCTTAGGGCTGAGCAGTGGTGGTGCACGCCTTTAATCCCAGCACTGAGGGAGGCAGAGGCAGGTGGGTCTCTGAGTTTAAGAACAGCTTGGCCTACAGAGTGAGTTTCAGGACAGCTAGGATGGTTACACAGAGAAACTAACTCTGTCTTGAAAATCAAAATAAAAAAAAAGGAAGGAAAAAGAAAAGAAGAAAGCAGGCTGAGTAAGCCATGAAACAAGGCAGTAAGCCGAGCTCCCCCGCAGCGTCTGTTTCAGGTCCTGCCTCCAGGTTCCTGCCCTGACTTTGCTACAAGACTGATGAATTATGAACTGTGAGCTAAACTGAACCTTCTCTCTCTGAGTTACTTCTCAGCGTGGTGCTTATCACAGCAACAGAAGGCAGAGGAAGACAGCCACCTTCTTACTCTTCTGCTGCACCCTTGGATGAACAAAAGGCGCCCATTTTAGTAGATTATGATGTCTCTGATCATGTGTGGTGTCTCTGTTATTGTCAATGCTCATTGTGTCCTTTTGATAGCATCTGTTGGCTTCAGGATCCTGGCCACAGGCTCCTCTTCTTAAATGTCGGTCCTTCGGCATCCAGTGACATCAGTTTTCCTCTTTGTTTCTTTTATCTTGTTTTCTAAATTTGGCATTAAATTATTAGATACTATTAGGGTATGCCCTATCAAAATCTATTTCAAAAGATTCTCCTCCTGAATTTTCTTCTTTAAAAAAATTCTTACAGGAGCTGATGAGATAGCTCAGCAGGTAAAGGTGCTTGCTACAAGACTGAACCCTGAGTTTGATCCCTGGAACCCATAAAGTGGAAGGCGAGAACCAACTCCTCTGACCTCCATATATATGCCCATATACATATGTAAGTACACACACACCATAAATAAATAAATGTAAAAAAGTTAAAGACAAATTCTTTTATTCTTCTGTAATTTCATCATTTAGTCCTATTCTATAGGCACTTTATTGTTTTGTAAGCATATCATTGGGCATTTTTTTTTTTTTTTGCTGTTTCCTAAATAGATATGCTATACTGGCAAGCTCAAGTCACATGGGAAGAGGGACACTCAACTGAGAAATTGCCTACAAGGAGTGGCCTGCAGGCATGTGGCAGGGTAGTTTCTGAATTGCTAATCGATGCAGGAGGACCAGTCTGCTGTGGGTGGTGCCATCTCCAAGCAGGTGGCCTGAGCTCTATAAGAAAAGCAGCGGAGCAGGCAAAGTGACTGGCGGGTTGTAAGCACTGCTTCGGCTGCTGCCTAGGTCCTTTCCCTGGCTTCTCTCAATGGTGGGATCTGACCTGGACACGCAAGGTGAAGTAAACCCGTTCCTTCCCAAACTGGTGCTGGTCTGGCCCGTGTTATAAACAGTAACAGAAAAGCAAACTGGGACATAAATTAAGGGGGGAGGATGTGCATATTTGGTCCCAGGTTGTTTTTTTTTAAATATTTATTTATTTATTATGTATACAATATTCTGTCTGTGTGTATGCCTGCAGGCCAGAAGAGGGTGCCAGACCACATTACAGATGGTTGTGAGCCACCATGTGGTTGCTGGGAATTGAACTCAGGACCTTTGGAAGAGCAGGCAATGCTCTTAACCACTGAGCCATCTCTCCAGCCCCCCAGGTTGTTTTATAATTTGTTGGCTTTGTAATTATTTGTGACGTACATTTATATGGTCAGATCATACTATCTTTGATGCTTTTTTTCTCCATTTTAAGTTTTAAAAGTTGTATTTATTTGTTAGGAAAAAATGTAATTTTTTTTCCTGGTTGTTTTTAAATTTTTTTTTTCAGTATTGGGGAATCAAACCCAGGGCCTCTTACATGTTATACAGGATTCCACCACTAAGTTACATTCCTAGACATCAAAACAAACAAACAAATGAATGAACAAACAAATAAATATTTCATTTTAGAATAGGCTGTCACTAAGTTGCTTGGGCTGGACTTGAACTTACTCTGCAGCCAATCCTCCTGCCTCATCCTTAGCTAAGATTACAGACCCATACAGGCTTGCCTTGTCTTTTGTTTGTTATTTGTTTCTTATGTTTAGCTTTTTCATTCTGGTTGAATTGGTTTGATATTGTGAGGTAGGAATCTGAATCCTTGAATCCTTCTACTACCTAGACTAATTTCCTTTTTTTTTTTATAAATTAGTGATTCTCTTTCTAATTGATTTATAACAGCTTCTTTATAGGTTGAGTTCATTTATATATTATAAGAAAATATTTGAATATCATATGAAAATTTGTTTCATGGGTATATATGCTTATCTCTGACTTGTGTTTCAACTCTTTTGTTAATGCTACAGATTTTAGGTGGGCATTTTTATTAATAAATGTTGTTCTTTGATGATCCTTTTAGCACACAATGTATGCTGGTTACTCTCCCCGACTGCTCTTATTTTTCCCCCACCTCAGCCAGTGCCCTTCTTTCTTACAGAGTGGTTTTGGTTTGGTTGAGTGTCCCTCCTGGATCACAGAAGGCAGCCTTTCACCTGGCCTGGGAAGAGGAAGGAGCCTACTGCACAGCTCCCCCCATGCCAGCAGGTCCGGAGAAGGACTGGGCTGTGTACTCTTGAGTCCCCAACATTACCTATGGACCAAGGACCAGGTCCAGTTCTTCCAGAGCATTTGGAGAGCATACAGCTGAACTTGGGAGCACCACCACCTTCTGTCCACACATCTCCCTCTACCCAAGATGTCAGTGACATCAGACCCATGGGTGAACCTCAGAGGGCCAGGTACAAAGAGGAGGGAAGCCACACCAGTGAGTAGTCGGCAAACAGATGGTCCTCAGTGTGGTCAGTCCATGTTAGTGATCAAAGCAACCCAACCAGACACCTGTCTGTTAAGCCCAGCCTTTGCTTACACAGGACAGAATGGCAGCCACTCTGCCACCTATACTGCCACAGGTAGTGCAGCTCTGGGGCCGCCAAGACCAACAATGTAGGGAGCTTCACACCTGGCCTTGGAGTTCTGGTGTAGTGACCCACTGCTTCTAGGATGGACACTGCTAGCACTGTAAGAGTATCTGCTTTCCACCTTTATTATTTTAATGGCATAACCAGATATGCAGGTTTCTGAGTGTTTACTCACACCTCCTTTGTCTTAACTAACCTCCCTCTCATTGCCCTGCCTCTCCCGTATCCTATCCGTTTCTATTTTTGAACTATTCTATTCCCAGTATGCACATTTTCCCACATCATATCTGTGTGCTACTGCCCAGCCCCTCCTTTAAGGTAATCCTCCTCCACTAATCCCTTCCTACCTTCCTGGTACTCCAAGCTAAATGCATCCAACTCAAGAGCTGGGGCTAAAATCTTAGTCTAAGAGGAAACATGGCGTTTGTCTTTCTAAGCTTTGGTTACCGCATTAAGTATACATTTTTCTAGTTCCATCCATTTATCTGCACATCTCATAACTTTGTTTTTCTTCATAGGTGGATAAAGTTTCGTGTGTATATAAACCACATTTTTATTATCCTCCCATCGGTTCATGGGCAGCAGGGATGATTCCATTTCCTGGACACTGCACACAGAGTTGCTATGAACAGATGTGCGTGCAGGTGTCTCTAGGTGGATGCAGAGTCCCTGTGTGCACGCCCAGGAAGAGATAAGTTTTATTATGTAGCTTTTTTCTTTACTCAGAGTTTCATTTTGTTTGGTTTGTTTTAGGTTAGGCATGTGTTCCATCATTTGCCAACTTTTTCAAACATTGTTTTGGCTATAGCATTCTGCTGGCTCAATTTTAGAACTCTCTCACTTGTTTGCATTCAAAAATGTCCTTTGAGAGTTTGAGTTAGAATACTTGAATCTGGGAAGTAGCTTGTGAAGAAAGGTTTATCTTTTCCTTTCAATGTGCAGACTTTCACACTGGAGTTGTTTGTTTTTTCCAACTCTCCATCTATTTGAAGTTCTCACTTACATTTGCTTTTGTGTCTATATTTTCCACAATAAAAATCAGCAAAGTGTTTGCCATGCCAGCATAAGAATATGAGTTTTCATCTCCAGCACCCATGCTGGGCACAGCAGCGTGTGCCTAGAATCCCAGCACTAGGGAGGCTGAGACATGAGGATCCCCGGAGTTGCTGGCCAACTCCTCCAACTGAATCCGTAAGCTTTAGATTCAGTGAGAGAGCCTGTCTCGAACAGAGATGGTGGAGAGTGGCGGGAAGACAGCCAATGCTGAGCTCCGGCTTCTATACACTCTCTCACACCTACAACAAGTACACACTGTACACCACACATGCACACAAAACATGGAAGCAAAACTGTAGCGACAATGTGGAGATCATGCATTATGGAGCTGTTATTTGGCCACTGATCTGCTCCCTGTTGGAGGACATTCCAGTGGGCCGTTCCTTGTCAGGTAGGGGTGGGCTGTGAGGCTGTTTGCAGTCTAGGCTCTGGCTAGATCAGTGGAGGGAAAGACAGCCAATGAAGGGATGCCTGGGAACTTCCCTCCGCCCTGGAGTTCTTAGCCAACTGGACCCACAACTGTCACTATAATATTCAAGCTACAGTGAGCAACTGCAATCCAAACTGGGGCTGGAGTCAGATTTAAGTGAGCAAACAGGAAAAAAAAAAAGCCAATTGCCATAGTCTTATGGTCTTTTTATTACCCTTATAGTAATTGAAGCTATATTTTTAATCAGTTGAAAAATTTGTATCCTACTAACTGTTATGGCAGCATATTACAGTAGTTGGAAGTGCGGCTTGTACTACATTTTATTTATTAATTTTTGCTATAGGATTCTACTATATTCTGGCTTCAAACTCAGAATCCTCCTACCACAGCCCTTTAAGTGCAGAGATTACAGGTGTGCATTACTATGTATGGCCAAATACAGGTGACTTTAAGTGACTATATTGCATGGCTTTCATTTCTCCAAATGTTAAATACACAAATACAAAGGACAACCTGTATTTGGAATTGAAAAGAAACAAAAGTTATTTACCTTTGTTTGTATCGTGGGTGGGTGTAAGTTTCTTGTTATTTGGACATGTTGCTGGAGAGATGATTCAGCAGTTAAGAGCACCCAGGTCCAATTCACAGCACCTATATAGAGGCCCACAACTGCAGGTCCGGGATAACTGATGCCCTCTTCTGGCCCATACAGGTACTGCACAATGCGTAGGCATACATGCAGGCAAAGCACCCATAGAGACATACATAAAATTAAAGATACATTAAAATTATTTGGACATGTGTACAGTTCATGACAGTACCTGTGTGACATTGGCTCCAAGATGGCAGCCACTAACTCTGTACAATGTGCCCAGCTGAACTCTTCACTGGGTCTCACTTAACCATTACCCATGCTCTGTCCCCCATCACGTGTCAGTGACAAAGCCAGGGAACTACAGACATGAAACTGCCATACGAGTGCGCTCTGCGGAAGAGGAGGTAGGGGTGGAGCAGGACGGCAGTGGATTTCTTGAGCCTGTTTGGAGGACCTCAGAGAGGCCCTGTCTCTGCTCTCTTCCCCAGGCAGGCGCTGTGGCTCTCTTCACCCACTGGCAGAGATGAATTCCTCTGGGGCAAAGCACCTGCTTTCCTCTCTGTTGTCATTTAACGTGTAAATTGTTTGGGGAAGTGTGAAGTCATTAACACCTTACTTACAAAGAGTTCTCAAAGTTAGAGAAACTGAGAAAATGAAAGCTCAGGCTTTGGGGGATGGAGGAGCCCTTAGGTTAGGAGGGGGAGGGGTCAAGGGAGGTGTTTAGAAGAGAAACGACTTTGTATCTTTCCAGTGTTGTAGGCACTGAGAGTAGGTGCAGAACTATTATTACTCCTCATAACCATAGCTATGTTTACTGATATTTTATAAACTTAGTTAAAGCAATTTTATCTTCCCTCTTTTTTAATCTCTAGCCCACCAACAATTTATTGGCTGCTATTATGAATTCATTATATATTTTTAATTAAATCAAATGTTTTTTGAGAATTTCACTCACGAGTACTCCATTGACATCCTTTCTTCTCTCCCCTCTCCAACTCTCCCTGCATCCCCTGACTCCCTCTCAAATTCATGACTTCTTAATTATTACTGTTATACATAGATGCATGTATGTAAATATATATATGTGTATGTGTGTGTGTGTGTGTGTGTGTGTATCTCCTACTGATAAGACTAATGTGTTAGGCAGCTCTTGAGAGAAACAGAACAATTCCAGGTATCTATACATTTTGAGAGAAGGCTTGATATTAAAGATTTGGAGAAACTGAGAGATTTTAAATCTAGAGGTAGACCTCACACTGAGGTCCAGGAAGCGTTGATGTTGAAACTCCTGTCCAAAGGCTGTCAGCCTCTGAGTTCCTTCTTGCTTAAGGACAGGTCTTTATACACTGGGGGCTTGTAACTCATTGAAGGAAGCTTATTGACAGCATAGATGGTGTTGAGCTTTATTCAAAGTCTACCAATTTATGTTACTCTCACCTACGAGAGTCTCTCTCATAAGCTCAGTGCGGTAGTACATCCTGGTAATCTCAGCACTAGGGAAGCTGCAGCTTGCAGCTTCCAACCCAGTCAAGGTCATATGGCAAGGCCCTGTCTCTAACGATCAAACCAACCCAAACCAAAAAGTCCCAAACAGCCAACTGGCCAACCAAAATGGACAACAATCCCCAATACAATACATGTGTTTAAAGTAATACTTGATCAGATATCTGGGAACTGTGGCCTACCCAAATTGGCACATGAAATCAACCATCACAACCAATGTTCCAAGACTACCTCAACTGAATTTAGTAGTATGCATTCAAATAAAAAAAATCCCAAAATTTTCCAGATGCTGGCTTACTAGTTACCTATTACTTACTCTAAGTTCAGAACCATGTTATGTAGCTCTGTTTAACTGAGAGTCCTTAACTTTCTGGTCACAGGACTTCCTTATAATCTAAAAGTTATAGAGGATCCCAAAGAACTTCTATTAATAAAGATTAAATGTGTTCATCACACTGGATAATAAAGCTGATAAAGTTTTAAATAATCATTAACTCATGCAAAATCAATAGCAAAGTTGGTAAACATTCATATAAACAATATTTTATGCTAACTATATTCCTCCAGAGAAAAGCAAAACAGAAAATAACCAAGAGTGACATTGTGATGGCCGTCGACTGGCTACTCATGTTTCCTGACTCACTTTGTTTCTGTCTGTTAGTTTGTCTAAAGACCTGTATATAAACAAGCTGTTTCTCGTCACAGACACTCAGTTGGCAGAGAAGTATTTGATTGGCCTTCTCAGAACAGGGTACTCTCCAGCTGTGCTGTATACTGACAAATACCTATTGCTCATCTTGTCAATAAAAATAATATTTCAAGAAAAAGCTTCTCGTTCAGCTCACGTGTCAAAGCTATATAGCAAGTCCCGGTATACAAAACCAAACCAAACCAACCAAAAACAAAACAAAACAAAACAAAAACCCTCCAAACAGACAACTGACCAACCAAAGCTAACAACAATAACACCACAAATACCAGAGACCCTGACACTTCACAGATGTGTTCAGAATAAAGCCTGACCAAATAGCTGGGTCCCACAGGGCTTTATGACTCCTCCTAACCATCTGACTTCCACCAACTGCTTTGCTCCTCAGAACCCTGGTGAGCCCAGACTTAACCCCCAATTTGTGAGCTTTTTCAAAGAGAAGTTGGTTGAGACTTTGCAGGTTTGCAGTTTGGACGTACTCTTCACCACAGTGTTACTTCTAGCCTGATACGGGTTTTAACCTTTCAACTTAGTGTAAGGACACACCCTTTGGCTACAGGGATTTCTTTCTTTCTTTCTTTCTTTCTTTCTTTTTTTTTTTTTAAAGGATTTATTATCTAATGGTGAAAGACTCTACCTTGGGAAAGTGGTTTTTTTTTAAAATTAAATAATGGTTCTAAACACAGACCCTTCCTTTGTAAATCTCTTATGGCTGAATACATATCAACTATTATGTTGCTATGTTGTTTTCCATTTCAATATTAAAGTGTATAGTCTATAGCATATCTGTCTAAATTATCAGCTCTGTTATATTTATTGTCTTAGAGGCTATTCATTGTTTTTCTAATTTGTGGGTAATTGGGAGATAAATTCTATTTTATAAAGTAGTTAATTAAATTTCCTCTTGGGCAGAAAAATTGTGTTTCTATTTACAATAATTATGCAAGATAATTGTGGCGATTTGAACGAAAAGCATATAGGCTCAGGTGTTAGAACCTTTGGTGTTCAGATGGTGTGCTGCTTGGTGTTCAGATGTTAGGGAACCTTAGAGGTGCGCCCTTGCCAGAGGAAGCACATCTCTGGGCTCAGGCTGTGAGAGTTTACAGCCCCACCTGCTTCCTGTCGTCTCTCTGCTTTGTGTTTGATGATGTCATATCTCAGCTTCCTGCTGGCCGCCTCCTGCTGCCACACCTCCCCTGCCATTCTAAATACCCCTCCCATAACCATAAACCAAAACAAAATATTCCTCCTCTAAGTCACCTTTGGTCATGGTGTTTACCAAGCAGCAGAAATGTAGTGAATATAATAATAACACGCGCAGGTGGTGCGGGAAAAGAACCCTATGGCTTCTGGCTTAGCACTGTCTACCCACACAGGGTATCTTTCTTTAAACCCTCTCTCTTTCCATTGTATTTTAAATTAGTTTTAAAATTAAGTTTCCATATGTTTTCTTCATATATTCTTAGTTTTAGTTAACCTTCTTCCCACCGTACTTCTGTTTAACCCTCGCCCCTCCAGCATTCTCTCCCACTACCTCTGTATTAGTGATGCTTCTACAGCTGTGATAATACCACGACCCAAAGCAACTTAGGGAAGAAGGCATCCATGGTGGCGCATCATTCCTGAAGAGCAGGTGCCATAATGGAGATGAAAGCCTGGCATGGTGGCAGGCGCCAGAAGCCAGCCGTCCACATTTTCATCCGTCCACAGGAAGCAGAGAGTGAGACCAGGAAGTAGGACTGTAAACACTTAAAGAGCTCCCCTAGTGATGCACTTCCCCCAAAGAGTCCCACCAACTGGGTACCAATTGTTCAATACATAAGCCCACGGTGGTCATTTCTCAGTCAACCACAGCTCTCCCAATCACATGCGTGGTGCTATCTCCACTCCTCTTAAGGCCCCCTCCTCCCTCTGCCCCACAATCTCTTCCTAGCTTCCTGGTCTCTACAGACATTTAAAATTAAATACACAAATTCAAAAATTTGAAGGTATGATCCACATTCGTGGCATTAGACTTTTTGAAGCACAGCTTCCTAAACCTGTGATTTGCAAACCCCTATGGGGTCTTGTAACTGAATGTGGGGGCTGGAGAACACTGGCAACTGTAGAAGGTTCCTGAATGTGCAAACACAAAAATTAATTCAAAGCCAAATAGTGATTCTGAGGTGTTTCTGGCATTATCGAATGACTTTGGTGCAGTCTTGGCTCTGAACACACGCTATGCATGCATGCTTTGCACTGAGCTTGCTCTCATGCCAACAATAACCACACACTTGCCTGCAACAGCTCAGATTCCAGACTATGTTGCATTATAAGCAATGGTGTTTTTACTGTCCGTACAGAGTTTTCTGCTCTTACAGAAGCATAGTGGGTCAATTAAAGGCATCATTCCAGTCATGTAACTATCAAACTAGTACATCTTTGGGTCATATTGTATTAGAATATTTGATCTTTTAAATGACTGTTTGAATTGATGACTTGAATTTCATTAAAAATAAAACACTCACCCAGTGACTTTGGTTTGAGATTGTGAGTAAAAAGTTTTAAGAAGTTCTGCTGGGAAGGGCCTTGGAGACAGCCCTTTCCATGGACATTCACAGGTGTGCTCTTGGGATGCTCTGTCTGAGTTCTGGACAAGTACATGAGCTGCCTTTGTGAAACTGTGGGGTACAATGATCAGGATTGACATTGGCCAGGTTCCCAGTTCTGTCTGCACCAACCTATGGTTCTCATAGAACCAAGTCTCAGTCCCTCAGATGCTGGAAGATCTTTGTGTCCAAGGAATGGAGCTTTGCCAAGTGTGACCCCATGCATTTGGTGATTGAGAAGTGGCTCAGTCAACTTGCGTGATTGTGAAGTCAAAATCATCTCCAGTCCTGGTTCCCTGGACTCCACCATTCCCAAGGCTTCTCTTGTGCTGTCTTCTCCTTACCCAGGCCCCCAATGTGTCCTACTGTGTCCCCAAAATAAAAATAAGCAAACCCTCAAAGTGACAGACTAGAAGGTATCAATTTATCTTTCTTCCTCAATCCCAGAATTCCACAGCAAGAATGAAAACTAAGAGACAACGCAATGCAAACAAACTCAGTCAGCAGCAGGATAGAAGGATGAACCCAACAGACGATCTGTGTGGGGGAAGGCTGAGCTTTGGTGATTTCCCAGAGTGATGGACAATCAGAGATCAGATAAAAGTCATGAAGGGCGGCCTTAAAATTTCCAAAAGTGTTGTTCTGGGTCACCCAGAGCCTTAGGAAAGATAAAAATAATCAATGGAATTAAAATCCAATCTCAGAGTAAAGAAACAAGTCTTTAGTTCAGGAAGTCTTCATAAGGAGGACCCCTAAGTACCAAACAGAGTTAGAGGAAAACAAACAAACAGTGTTCAGTGCAGCTTCCTGAGAAGTCTGGACTGCAAGAAAAAGGGAAAGTCTAGAAGCTTATAGTCACGAAAGAAATGAACAGATTTTATTTTGTATTGAATTAGAACTACCAACAATGGATTACCAGAGAAACTGAAGAGTGCCTGCCTATTCAAATATAAAAATAAAGATAATTTCAGACACGCAAAGACTTAGAAAACTTACCTCTACTGACTGTGTTTGGCAGCTCTGGGGTTTGAACGTAGAGCCTTGGGCATGACAGGTCACCATTGTGCCAACTAAGCTAAATCCCCAGCACCATTTTATATAAAGAATTACTTAAGGTTGAAGTTGCCATATCAAAAAATAAATGGAAAGGTGCTTGAGTCAAGAGCTAAGAAATTATTCCAAAGAAAATAAATACATGTTGAAAATCAAGCCAGGATAACCCACAGCTGTGTTGTGTCTGCACACAAGGCAAGCCACGTCTGTGAGCCACACATAGTGCAAACATGTAAACTGTAATAATAAATGTGTGCTTCAACATTTTTCCAGTAGATATATTTAAAAGACCAAAAGAAACAGGTAAAGTTAATTTTAAAACTATATTATATTTAACCCAATATATTCACAATATTATCATTTTAAAACACAACCAGTGTAATAATTATTAGCCATTGAGGTCATACTTTTTCTTACTAAGTCTCTGAAATTCCCTGTGTTTTTAAGGTCTGGAGCATGTCTCAAAGCAGCCCAGTCAAATATTACGTGGTCCAAAGTCACATAGGTCTGTTTCTGACCCAGATCTCAAGCTAGGAGTTCAGATGTCCTTGAGAACACCAAGATGCAGGTGGGGAAGAAAGTCTGGCACCTCATCTCATTCTCTGGGTGAGTTGGCAGCAAGATAAAAATCCTGATCAAATGTTAAAAGTCATTGTAAATCATTAAAGTCCACACCCACCAGGTAAAAGGCAAAACATGGAGAAAAAAATAAATTAGAAGCCATGACTGATAAGAAAAGGTATACATGCTGGAATTCCGTGCGCTCAAAGAATAAGGTATGGATGGCAGCAGGCTCCATCAATGCCTCATTCCCAGTGACCCTTGCTAGCCGGCATTTATGACCTTGTGTAATCCTTCTTGAGGATGGGCTGTAGCTACTGTCGCTCCTGCAATGTGGGGAGTGTTCTTTCTTCTCATCTCTCCCTCCCTCATGTTCTCCCTCTGCTCCCCCAATTCCTCCTAGGGAAGCCAGTTGCTATGCCTGATCCAGTGGGGGTCGGTCAGAAAGGTCAGTGGATGTGGCACAGAGGACTAACGCACCTAACAACCACCTAAGGGCATTTGAAAGAGACTCCTGCCTCACTTCTTGTAGCATTAGGATAAGAACTCAGCCTCAGCTAGTAGCTCAGCTGCCTCCTAAGAAACCTGGACCCAGGGTCATCCAGGCATCTGAAAGCCATTCACAGAAACCAAGAGGTAGTAAATGCTACTTTAAACCACTAAGTTTGGGGCAATATTTTAGATAGTAATTGTGCTTTAAATGAGAACGCTTCTGTAGGCTTATATGTTTGAATGCTTGATATCTAGTTAATGGAACTGTTTGGGAAGGATTAGGAGGTATGTGTGTTCTTATTGGAGGGGATATGTTATGGGGAGTGGGCTTTGAGGTTTCAAAAGCCCATGCCAGGCCCAATCTCTCTCTCTTTCTTTCTCTTTCTCTCTCTCAGCTGCCTGCATCAGCATGCTGTGGGAGATTCACACTTTTTGGGATTGGTCCGCCAGCTGCGTGGTGCATTGGGCACTGACTCTCCCACCCGCAGCTTTAGCCGGCCCTCAAATGCAGCAGGCTGCTGCTCAGTGCTCCCCAGCTTGTGACCCACATGCCAGCCCACACACTGCTGCCTGCGATCCCTATGGTGCACAGTCTACAACTCACTCTGATGGAAAATTTTGGGTTTTATCCTGGGCCCCAACTCTTGGAATCATTTGATCACCTTAATAGTTGTTCTTAATTTGTTAAACAAAGCATATTTTTAGTACCTCAGTAAGCAATGTGTGTTGTTCACTGCTGCTAGCGTCTCTTGGCCACGTGGCTGTAACTATGACACCTGCTGGTTGATAATGATGATTACACCTACTCCAATTTAATGTAATTACAACAGGTAAGATCTGAAAAATTACAAAACATGATTGACAACATCCAGGAGTTCAATAATCATTTTGCTTATATTATGGAAGGTATTGTGCAAGACTTATACTATTTTCCTTCCTATGATTTAATTCTAGAAATTAGCTTTGTTTTCAATATTATCTCATTTAAAAAATGGTTCAATACTATGGAGAGGAAATTATCTGAAATAATTTGTGCTGTTGAATCTGTTGGAATCTGTTGAAAAGTTATGATATATCCAAGGATGAGACATTATCTTTACTGAACAAGTTGGAATCCTCAGTGAGGACATTAGAACAGAACACTGGACAGGAGGTTCAGACTTTAAAAAAAGCAGTAGTAAAATGATTTGAAAAGATTTGGAAATTTACTGAAATTGATGAGTAGGGACAGAAGGTACAAGGACAAGATTTAGCTTCATCAGTACATGCCAGACCCCAGGATGACTTACACAGAGTTTCAACTGCATATCTGGTAATTTCCTCAGAAAGACCATCTGGCACAAAGTACCCTAAGGTAGTCAAAGAATATGCATGGGAACCAATACGTATGAGCAATCTAAAAGAAATAAAACAAGCAATAGTTTCTTATGGGCTACATTCACCATTTCTCAGGGAAATGGTGAAAAATGTGGTCTTCAAGCACTAAGGCAACCCCACACAATTGGCTTCAATTAATCTCCGCAGTCCTAGAAAATGGATCTCAGCTACTTTGGAAGTGTTATTGGAGAGAAGAGGCAAAAATTTTAGAACAACAGGGAAAAGCAAAAGGATTTGAGACTTCCCAAGATCAAATTCTTGGTGAGGGTCATTACTCTGATCCTGAGGAATAGGCTCATTGTAGTGATGAGAACATGGCATTTAAATAACTTAGGATTCTGTTGACCTGAGGCACAATTGCTCCTGAAGACACTACACTTGGAGTTTGTCTTCTTCTTGGCACAACTGGCCTTTGGGCAAGAAACTGCCCATGCCTTGACCACTGACAAAGTGTACGATGTCTGGACTGGACAAACAGGATACAAGAAAAAAGACTGTCAACTCTTGCCAAGACAGGTTTTGAAAACTTTCCTGCCTCTGGAAATGGTCTGCCAGTTATTCTAGGCCTTAGCCAAAGTTGGTTCCTTCAACATTGCAAATGAGACTTTGGGCGATTGCTCAGGCAGCCAGTTGTCTCTGTCATCACCTGTACATTTTGGAAGCTACTTGTTTGCATTTCTTGCCTACTCAAGTAATATTATCTCCATTCTCAGGCCTTTGATGGGATTAAAGACTAGATAGTCGTAGTTACTGCCCTCTTATGATCTAGCCAAGCCATTTCCAATACAAGACTTAGACTCCATAGCATAGAATGTTTATTAAAACATTTAGCATGTGTTCCTTGCTTAATATTGTTTATGCAGGTTATAATTCTAATCTTATACTTGATATCTGTCCCTAGTGTATATAGTTTTGTATTGGTTTGTAACTCTCTTATTTAAGCAAAAGGGGGAGGTGCTGTGGGAGCTCTTTCTACTTTTTCAGCCAATAACCTTTAAGATACCAGTCCACTTGGGTGTGGTCTCTTATACTATAAATGCAGCTGTAAAGCATGCACACACTCTCTTTCTTATTTCTGGCTCTCACATCTGGCTGCTAGACTCTGTTCCTGTTCCCCATCCATGCAGAGGACTGTTATCTAGGACAGTTATCTGTAAGCCTTCCCAAAATAAATAACCCTTTATTATTCATAATTCTGAACTAGTGTGGGATTATTTTGTGAGTTCTGCCATCATCAGGATATAAAGCTCTCAACTACTGTTTCAGTACCATGGCTGTCTATTCCCCACCATGATGATCATGGACTAACCCTCTAAAACTGTATACAAGCCCCAATTAAATGCTTCCTCTTTTAAAAGTCACCTGGTTATGGTGTCTCTTTATAGCAATAGAGATGTAGCCAAGACAGAAATAGGAAACTGCTACAGGAGCTATGCATTAAGAAGCAACCCTCTGAGTTAAAATGTAAGAAATCTCCAAGTGATTTACACTCAAGCATGCACACACATGCACACACCTCACAGAGGCTGAAGGGATAGCTCAGCTGCCCAAATGCCTGAGTTCAGATTCCCAGCCCTTGTATCAAAAAAGCCAAACATAGTAGTGTGCACCTACAATACTGGCACTGAGCAGAAGGAGCTAGGAAGATCACTGGGGCTTGCTAGCAAACCAAGTCTAGCTCAGTTGGCAAGTCATGGGCTCCATGAAAGCCTTTGCCTCAAGAATAAGGCTGAGAGCAATCAAGGGAGACACCTGATGTGGCTGTTTGATCTCCAGATGTATGTACACACATGTGCCTGTACCCCTCCCACAGAAACACACACACACAAAGAAACCCCTACAAAATAAAAACACATGCTAGAGAGATAAAGATTCAAGGACATGTGATTGCATTTTTCTGCTCTCTTTTTTCCCCCTCCGAAACACTAAGGGGAACCTTTGCCTTCCCTCCCCCTCTCTTACCTGCAGAATCAGGAGAATATACATGAGCCAAGGTCCTAAATGCACAACAAAGTCAAAGACCTGGGCTTGAAGAAAGGTTTGTGATTTCTCGTGGGGAAACTTCAAAACAGACCGAGAAGCATTGCAAATGGTGGGGAGTCACCTTTAAGGGGTTTTACAAGAATCAGAATTCCTTTAATGAAAGTTTTGTGGATAGATTGTATTTCTTTGGAATCAGCTTTATACAGAGACTGCACTATATGGGAAATTCAGTTTATTGGAGTGATATATACATACATACATATATATATATACACACATACATACATACATATATATATACACATACATACATACATACATATATATATGAAAGATCTGCAGCTCCGCTGCCCAAAGGAACCCAACACGGGCCACTGATGCAACAAGCAAGAGGCACTTTATTGGATTAGTACACAGGCCTGCGGATGGACAGACAGCAACAGCCTCAGCAGAAGCTCTGGCTATCTGACCATCCCGGGCGTTGTTACAAACAGCTTTTATAGGCAAAAACCACAAAATTAACATAAGGGGTACAAATACAATGCTGATTGGTCCAAATCATTAGACCAGGGTTACAGACAGGGCCAAATTAACATAGTCCAACTTACTCTAGGAAAAACAACAGGTGAGAGCAAAACATGTTTTCATCCTCAGCCTGAACAACAGGAACCAGGGTTTAAGAAACTGACAAACTTGTTTTTCACATTCAGTGTTTTTCTCTTCTCAGTATCTTTCCATGTTAATATTGACTCTATCACTAATATGCTCCCATATCCCAGAATGTCCAGATCATTTATTAAACAGTTATCCCTTTTGTAGAAACCTAGGTCATTACTTGTCCCTGAGAGTTATGGCACTCAGTAAGAGAATCTCTCAATAAAAGATTCTCTTTTCAGCAACCTGCCAGCTTCACCTGGACCTGTTCTTAATTTTAACCTTGTGGCCAGCAGAAACAGTGTCCATAAGGGGCTAACATAAATTTTGGGGGCTGTGATCTTTCATATATATCACACAATACTTGTAATTTAAATATATGCAAATAATTAAGTAAAGTCTTGTAAAGAAGCAGTGAAGAGTTTTCACCTGCATTTTCTATTTTCTTTTTCTTTTTTTCTTTTTTAGTTTTTTATGATTTATTTAACTTTATTTTATGTATTGGTGTGAAGGTATCAGATGCCTTGGAACTGGATTTACAGACAGTTGTGAGCTGCCATGTAGGTGCTGGGAATTGAACCCAGGTCCCCTGGAAGAACAGTCAGTGCTCTTAACCTCCGAGCCATCTCTCCAGCCCCAGTGAAGGGTTTTCTATCTCTTCCTGGATTCGAAGTCTCACTAGCAAGCCTGGGATAATAATAGAATACTGAAGGCACAATTTCATTAAAACCACTTTGAGACGTTGACAGTGCACAGCAGCCAGAAGACAGGACATAGTTCACATTGACAGATGACAAGGACAGGTAGCCCCAGTGGTGTGACACGACACCAAAAGTGAAGAAAATGTTAGCTCTCTTGGGCCGCTGAGGGCTTTTCTGCGCATGCGTGTAAGGCACCTAGACCCTGAAAGCTCAGCGGGGTATGGGAATGTAGAGAGAAGTCGCGCTGCCTGTCTGACTGGTGACCCCAGAACTGGGAAGGTTGCGAGATTAAGAGGTGACTTCAGCCCCACCGATCCTCGGGTGTTCTGAAGACTGTAACAGGTCAGTTCCGGATTCGGGGAAACAGGAGCTCTAGGATACTGTCCGAGAGCATAAGTGGGCAAAAACAAGACATCTTTGTGGAGAGGGATTTGGGTTTATCAGTCTCTGAGGGACAGCGATTCTTTATGCATCTGCTCCACGTCCCCTGGACGTCTCTCACCCTTTTTCCATAAGAACTGTGCAAAGCTGCAGGGGTGTTTAGCTTTCTCTAAAGTAACTATTGCCTAAGCAGCTCTCTGGTGCCCAGTGTTGTGCTAGAAGCCATGGGATTTGAACACTCTGCACTGTATGTCCTGATCATTGGTTCTTCAGGTCTGGTCAAAGAGAGATGTCATGTCTGGTAGGCAGTTGTGACAATCTTCGGCTCAGAGCTTTTTCTAACTGACTGTCAAAGATTAAAGCTGAGTAATCCATGGATTTTTTTTCTACATCTACCCCTCCCCCACCTTTTTTTTAGATCTGTGTTGCCCAGGCTGTCCTCTAACTCACATTCCTTCTGCATCATTAATGCACCCAACATGGCTCTGGCAGGCCTTGCCCTTCTGTCCCATTCCTTCTGCCTTGCTAAAATCGTTAGATTACATTCCTAAAGCTAACCAGTAAGGTCTATTCCCTCATTTGTCCACTTCCTCCTCCTGAGGTTGACGACCAAGGTCCAGCTGTCAAAGTATTGAAGTTCAGCAATCAAAAGCCTCCCCACCCCAACTTACCTAACATGCCCAATTAAAATTAAACACCTTGTTCATAGGGTTCCCCATTTTATCTTTATAAACTGCTATTTGCCTATGGGCCATGTCTGTCTCCTCTCCACTCCCTTCTCCCTCTTCCTTATCTCCTGTCTTTGTCCCTTACCCCTGCCCTCTGCCCTCTGGGGCAAATCTCCTTTGTGCTGAGAACTTGGTCTTGGGTGTCCTGAGCTGGTACTTTTTCTTTCCCCGAGCCCAGCTTACTCATCTGTTCTTTAAAGAAGTTATCTTTGAGAACTTTGCTCGTGCCAACCTCTGTACTGGGTCCAAGATAGGAAACAAATTTACCAAAAGTCAATATTCAGTCAGGTGCAGTGAAGTAGCCCTTGGGAGGCTGAGGCAGGAGGAACTCAGGTTTGAGGTAAGCCGGGGCTACATGACAAGACCCTATAAGACAGAGGGACGGGGAGAGAGGAAAGATCATTTTTGTCCCCCATAGCAGGCATTTCAGGTTATAAAAACTGGAGGGAGAGACATTAAAGGTGGATGTTGTTGAGTACCCTGCCATGCTCTCTCCCACAACTATTGGCCTAAACTGCCAATGATGCCAAAGTTGAGTGCTGGGATTAAAGGCCTGCGCCACCACCGCCTGGCTGATGCCAAAGTTGAGAAGTGTTAATTTAAATACTGGTCACCTCACTGGCCATGGGCCAGAGAGATGATTTGGTGATAAGGACCCTTGCTGCCAAGCCTGATGACCTGAGTTTAAACCCTGGAGCCCACACAGTGGAAGGAGAAAACCAACTGCCGCAAGTTTTCCTCTGAGCTTCTATGTGCACCTAGGTATGTGTACACCTGCATACATACAGACACACAAGATGAAGACGGCAAATATAAAAGAATATAGTGTACTGGCCTTGAACTTAACCTCTCTGAATCTCATTCCATCTTCTCATGTGAAGAGGGGGAGAAAGCCAGGGAGGTGGCACAGCTGGTGAGAGTAAAGGAAGAGGGGAGAAAGTCGGTAAGATGGCACAGCTGCCGGTAAGATGGTACAGCTGCCGGTAAAATGGTACAGCTGCCAGTAAGATGGTACAGCTGCCGGTAAGATGGCACAGCTGCTGGTAAGATAGTACAGCTGGTGAGGGTAAAGGAAGAGGAGAGAAAGTCGGTAAGATGGCACAGCTGCCGGTAAGATGGTACAGCTGCCGGTAAAATGGTACAGCTGCCGGTAAGATGGCACAGCTGTCGGTAAGATGGTATAGCTGGTGAGGGTAAAGGCACTTGCTACTAAGCTTGCTGAAGCGAATCCAATCCCTGCAACCACCATTGTGGAGAGAACCGCTCCTACCAGTAGTCTCTAACCACCACAAACATGCAGGGGTGGGCGCGTGCATGCGCGTGCACACACACATACACACACAGAGACATACACACACACACACACACACACAAACACACATGCACACACACACACACACACACACACACGAGTGAATAAATGTGATAAAGGATAGGGGAAGGAACGCACGAATGCCTGTGCTGCCGCAGTGATGCATATGACACTTAAGGGTCCAATGCAGGAACCGAGGCAAACAAGCTGACACTCAGACCTTGCTGCAAAGCTGGAGGGTGCTGCAAGGTTAGGATGTGGAAACACTGCTTCATTTGCGCCTCTGAGCCTCCAACTTGAGGGTGCTGGACTCCCTGGACCTTTCGGTTGGATGGGTCACTTGCATACACACACAGCCCTCTTCTGAAGGGCTCATCAAAATCCTGCAGATTCATTGGCCACAGCCTGCTTTCTGGATTAGACTGAAGTGTCAGAGACAGCTAGCTGGGAGCCAAGAACACGATGGGACTGGTGGCCCAGCATCTCCAGAGAGCTTGGACACAGAGGATAATAGATTTACTGGATGTAATGAACCACCTAACGTCACTCTTCCTGGAACAGAAAGCCTGACTCTGGCTTTCCAGAAACACAGGATACTTAAGAGTCCCCACTCCCTTGGCTGTTGCCAAAACAGACAGCTAATGTGCCGGAAACTCTGTCATCAAATGCCCCATCTACACAAGCCCCAAAGGCCCTGTCTTTCTCTTTTGTAAACATATTTTCATTGCTTTTTAAATCTAACCTTCCTGACTGCAAAACCGTTGCTCACCCACAATTGTGTTGCCGTTCACATGCACCATATGATTTCTTTATTTTAAACATAAATGTAGAGAGAGGTGTGGTGGGCAGGGTCAGGTGTGGCCTGTGAAGCTCAGTACACAGTGTGGGGTCAGCACCCACCCCACACAGATTAACATAAGAAGGAAATGCAAGCAAGCTTTCTCTTTTAAAAAACAAAGTTGCATAGTATTATTGGAAATTTGCCTAACCCTAACGATAAAGCCTGTCTACTTTCTGTCATTATATTGTCACCCTCTTTTGATTTTGTTTTTAATCTTTTAGGGTCTCTGGGGACCCATTCACTCTGACACCTAATGATCCCTGGTTTACTGGTCTCCCTAAACTTTGCCACAATCCTTTCCCAAAGTAGGAACTATGTCTCCTAGGCTGACGAGGCCAAGGTCCCCGAAATGCCACCGTGTATATCTTGGCATGTTTGCTGACAATGCCAACTCCAGTTTTCCAAGATGCACACTGTTTACAGATGCGGTGTTTCTCCTGGATGCAAAGACAGCCGTAGACTTATTTTCTTGCTCATTACTAATGTATGAATAAGTACTTTAAAATGTATAACTACTCCGATTTCCATTCCACCGGGGAGAGACAACTGACAGACACATGGCAAAGTCACAGAGGTAAGCTTTTCTGAAAAACCAGAACAAATGATCTGCATTGACTCATAGGACAGCAAGTACCACATACCTGGGATATCACCAGTCCCAACAGAGGGGCCTGGGAGTGAAAATACACACGGGGTTCCAAACTCACCATTTCCTAAATATATTTAATTAGTTACATGCTAAAATGATTTTGGGG